>LUFD01000938.1:12525-24165 GCA_003025255.1 Cordyceps pruinosa | reverse complement strand
CCCCCCCCCCCCCCCCCTGTGTCCCCTTCCTAGCTACCTACCCCCTGCTGATAACGCTCTGACAGCTGCTGCCGCGTCGCCCGAGGCCAACACGCGCGCCATCTTCCTCCTCGCCGCGCGGCACCCGCCCTACGGCGTCTACTGCAACCCCTTCTACCGGCACGCCGGGCACGGCACCGTCTTCGCCGCCGACCCGGCCACCGGCGCGCTGCGCGGGCCCGCCGCGCTCCAGCACTACCCGTACCAGCCGGACTCGGGCGTCCACGGCACCGTCTTCTCCCCCGACGGGCGCTACCTGTACTCCGCCGACCTGACCGCCAACAAGCTCTGGGTGCACCGCCGGCCGGACCCCGCGCGCGCCGAGGTCGAGCTCGTCGGCAGCGTCGACGCGCCGGACGCGCGCGACCACCCGCGCTGGGTCGCGCTGCACCCCTCCGGGCGGACGCTGTACGCGCTCATGGAGAAGGGCAACCGCCTCTGCGAGTACGCCGTCAACGTCGACGGCACCACCGCGCAGATGCCAGAGTACACGGGCCGCAGCTTCCCGCTCATCCCGCCGGGCGTGCCCGACCGCTGGACCATGTACCGCGCGGACGTGTGCGCCGTGTCGCACTCGGGCCGGTACCTGTTCGCGAGCAGCCGCGCCAACAGCGCCGAGCGCACGGGGTACCTGGCGGCGTTTGCGCTCGGCGCCGACGGGCGCATCGAGAGGCAGATCCTGCTGCACCCGACGCCCACGAGCGGCGGCCACAGCAACGCGGTCGCGCCCGCGGACTGGTCCGACGAGTGGCTCGCGCTGACGGACGACGAGCAGGGCTGGCTCGAGGTGTACAGGTGGCAGGACGAGTTCCTGGCGCGCGTCGCGAGGGTGCGCGTGCCGGAGCCCGGGTTCGGCATGAATGCCATTTGGTACGACTGATGGGGGCGGGCGGGAGGTCATGCTCCGCTGTGCGTGGCAGTGGTAGATTTGGGTGGATGTGGATTTTATGCATGAGGATGAAATGGATATGCCATTGGAAGAATAGACTCGGTAAGGCTAAATAGAAACCAAGTATACAGGGAAAAAACGCCAGGCGCGATAAAACCAACCCTTGGGACAATCTCAATCCCGACTGTGGTGGGAAATGCGCGGTGAGTGTAACGCCAGCTGCACGACTTACAGAACAAGCGCGAGTTGAAAAGCTTGCATTTTCAACAGCGAAAACGAACAAGTGACATTATCCAGACACAGAAAACACCCTAGACCAAATTCCTCCTCGCTACTTCGCTTCCGAAAACAAGCAGGGCTCCCTCTTACTTCTTCTTTCCCTTCTTGCTCTTTTTACTCTTCGTGTTTCCGTTAGCCCCGTACGGTCTTATCGTCTCGGCGCCGTTGACATCTGAATTCAGAAGTGGTGTCGTCTCGTCGTCGGGCTGCTGCTGCTCCTGTAGTTCGGGGGCCGCAGCGGCGGGCAACGGCTCAAAGTGGTGGTCCAGGTCTGCATGCAGCGCTGAGACGATGCTGTGGGCTGACGGCGACTTATCGCCATTGACGGCCGCAGCGCCGGCGTCGACCTTCAGGGTGGTGACGCGTTGCGGGGTCAGGCCCTGCTTAATCTTGAAGACATTGCGGGTGTTGCTGCGGGGGTGGGCGGCGCGGTTGGCCGGACCGAGGCGCAACTGCGACGACTTCATCTCCTTGAGGGACGTCTTGACGGCGATGGGAGCCTCGATGCGTCCGTCGGGACCGACAGAGCCGCGGCGTTTCATGAGTACTGCCACCTTGGGACTGTATCGCTCGGTGCCGCCGTCGCTGAGGGCGCCGAGCGAGCCGACCTTGAACCCAGACCCGTCGCCAACCTCGTCGGACCCGACCAGAGTCGTGTTGTCGGATGTCTTCTTGGCAGCGATGGCCGTTCCGGCGTGACCAGCGGCGGCGGCGACATCGACATGGCCGCAGCGGGCGCGGGGCGCGGGGGTAAGACGTCGGATGGCTTTGTGAACGTCAATGTAGACATCAGATTCGTCGACAATTTCCCTATGGTTGTTAGCGCATGGCAAAGTATAGGTTGGCTGCGTTGAGCGCTTACTCTCCAATCAGCTCCTCAATGACATCCTCGAGCGTGACAACACCGATCGCGCCGTGGTCAGAGCCAGGATTCTCGGAGACGAGGACAAGATGCGACTTGCCCTCCTGGAAAAAGTTGATAATGTCGAGACAACTCGTTTCCGGGCGGGTCTCGACAATAGCACCAAGCGGCACATCGCGGACAGGTATCCTGTCCTCTGGGTCGTAGGTGATGAGGGTCTTGACGAGGAGCATGCCGACAAAATCGGTGGGCTGGCCGGAGCGGTAAATGGGGATGCGGGAGTAGCCAGAGGAGAGGATGTTGTCCATGGTCTTTTCGTCGAGAATGTGGTCCTCGGACAGGGTGAAGACGTCTTCCATGGGGGTCATGACCTCAGAGACAGGTTTGTCCTTGAGGTCGAGGACGGCGGTGATGATGGTGACCTCGTCTTGGTTGAGGCGTTCAGAGAGATCGCCGAGTGACTTGTGGAGGGTGACGAGGGTTTTGAGGCCGCTCTTTTTGTAGACGGTGCCGTGGTGCTCGCCGAGGATCCAGTCGAGCAGCTTGGCCGTGGGCCAGGCGACAGGGCTGAGGAAGTACATGAGGGCGATGACAGGTTTCGACATGTAGCCGCCAATGGGCAAGCCGTATCGGACGCAGATAGACTGCGGAACAATTTCGCCAAAGATGACTAGGGCAAGGAGTTAGCTAGAGGTGGGATAGGATACGGAGTGGCAGAGGTTACCAATTAGCACAGTACTCCCGACAACAGCGGCAACACCGCCCCCGAGGGTGCGATCGAGGACGACAGGAAGGGACTCGTTCACGATGACATTGGCGAGGAGCAGGGTGACGAGGACCCAGTGCTTGCCTCTGTTGAGAAGGTCGAGGACGCGCTTGGCATTCTTATGTTGGGGTTCTTCGGGGTCGCCTGAGAGGACCTGGAGATAGATGCTGTCCTGGCCCATCAGGCTGTTGAGGGTGGTTAGCGGGCATTGGCGCAGGGCAGAAGCAAGAGGGGACTGAGGAAGTTGGGAGCTTACGCGATAGTGAGACCAGCGAAGGCACCGCCGAGAAGAACCAAGGCCATGGAGGCGACACAGAGCACCCAGAGAGGCGTGCCGGAAGACTCGTCGTCGGCATCATGGGGCTTCTGCAGCGGCAGAGGCGCGGCGGCGACAGATGAGAGGCCGAGGCCGATGACCCGCGCCATGCCGAGGACGGCAGGGCGCATACTTGCTATACCGCCATGGGAAGCAGTACTGCGCATGTTGGAGAAGGAGCAACGAGGATGTGTTGCGGGGGGAGGGAAGCGAGAAACAATTGGCGGCGACGAGTGGTGGTGTATATATCGAGGGATTGGGTGGCGTGCGAGAAGGGAAGGCAAAATGTCGTGCGAAGCTGCCAAGGTGGTTCGTTCGTTGGTGGCTTGCCTGGGCTTGGCCTGTTGCTACGCTGACAAGGATGACCAAGGACGCAGTGGGAATGACGTGCCTCAGCAACGGGACGGAGAAGTGGGTGGAGGAGACGGAGGAGTGGGCGAAGAAGATTGGCGAGGAGCAAAGGAGATGAAATGGAGATGAGATTGATGCAAGCCCTCGCAGCCAGCCAAGGCGAGAGGTTTTGTTTGTGTAGGTTAGAAGTTCGGGGGCGGCGGGCCGTCGAGGTCGAAAAAAAGACTGGGCCGGAAGCGTCCACGATGAGGCTCTACCAGGTACTTACTGGCAGGACAGAGGTATGTACCCTACTAGGTATGTACCGCCAAACGGAGGCAGGACGGAGCTCCGAACAGGGACCGGAAAAACGGAAAAAAAAAAAAAAGTTGCAGAAAAATATCGAATCTTGTCATGGCCAGGATTGGCTGCTGGCAATGGGCGACAGCAAAACTAATACGAATGAAGCGAGGCGCAAGTCCAGAACCTGTCGTCATGGGCCGCCGGAGCGCCACAGGGTGCAAGTTGGTTGGCGATAGCGGCCGGTCCTGCTGCAGGCGGGGCAGATGCAGGCCTCATGATTGGCTGGCTCCGATGCCCGGATGCAAGGCAGCTCGCCCCACCAAGCGCCGCTCGGTGGGAAGAACAGGTTCAGCAGCGACAGCGACAGCGGCAGCCTCGGTATCGAAAATCGATATTTGATGATGACCGACATCTGCGTCCTCTCGGCTCTCCGCACAGTTCGCCGAACAACAAGCAGCGGTCGCAGCCGAACTGGACATCCGGGTTGGCGAAATGAGACGGATGCGCCAAAACAAGCATTGGCCGCAGCTGCACTCCGGCCCCGCCACTGCAGGCACCAGGCAGGTACCTTGGTACCTTGGTAGAGGTAGGGAGCCTACTCTGTACCGTCAAGATAGATACTCGACAGCTGCCGCTGAAATGAGAATCTGCTGATTCCTCCTCCCTCAAGCAATAATTCGGAAACTCTGCAGATTATATTGGCTTGCCAGGTGATAGTCCAGGGATTGCACTGCACAGTGCTATCACCACCATCTCTGCTATACCCTAGGCCCCAGGTACCTCGCTCCAACTACAGGGGTCCTGGGGCTGGTCCCCACCGGCTCTCAGCCACCCACCCAACCAGCCCCAGCCACCAGCCACCAGCCATCAGCCAACAGAGCCGCCCGACTCCCACGCCTCACCTGTGTGGCTGAGCTCTACTACTGTGTGATGGAATGGAGTACGCCGAGGGACTCTGATGAGTCTGGTTCGTCCGTTTGGATACATCTTCATCCCTTCATGTCCCAATTCTACCGTCATTTCTCACCATCCCTCCGCTGCCCCAACCGCCCTCTCCCGCTGTTTGATCGGCGTACCTACTTACCACCGTCTATTAAGAAGAGGCGCATGCACCGTCACGTATCACCGCATGGCAGCCTGCCACATGCCACACAAGCTGAAAGAAGCCTCTGCAGCACCACGCACCACCACGCGCCAGAAACCGCCGCACATCACACAGGCGTCTCACAAAAAGGCTTGGCCGCTCCCGCTGCCACAATGAGACATCTCCTCCACAGCCATGATACCATCCCGAACCTTGTTTTTCAGGCCGCCAGGCGTCATGCACTGTCATAGATCACCCATGCCACTGCATCTCAGCATGCCACCCCGAGCAGCACGTTTGTCAATAGTATTCAGCCATTGCAAGGGCAGAGACAAAAAGTCAGACAACGGCACTGCTCAAATCTCACCACTCGACGTTGCTTCTGCTACGCCCGCCCACCTACCTGCCCACCCGCTCGCGCCCGTCCTGCTTACCCGGTCGATCCCGTCCCCGCTCCGCCAGTCTGTGAACAACAAGCACGCCCCCAACTCTGCTAGGCAAGCATCATCGTCCCATCTTACCAGCGTTAGCGTTAACACGTTGCGCAGACTTGGTGGCGGATGACTGAAACACACATCAAGTCTCGCTTCATACACCCCCAACACGAGACAAGATGGCCTGCTCCAGCGCTATCAAGCATGGACAGTAAAAGAGAAGAACGCATGAACCTGTGTATCGGGGAATACACTGCTTTGACTGACGTGTCCCGGAGTATGAGCAGTCTTTCATCACCTTACTACAATGGATGCCTGTTCAGCTAGCGCCTTCGACATGCATCTCAGATAACCGACTCTGCTATATGCCATCAGTCATTAGCCAACTCATTAGCCAAGAACCTCTGCGCTGTCGTCGGTACACCCTCCACCATGGTAGGATTGCCAAGCCGCTCCCAGAATCGCTGCCCAAGAAGAGCCACCGATCTCGTTGTCGCCCCACGCCATCACTCCAGGGTGAAATCAGTGAGAGCGTCAAAGTGTCTATTTTTAGCCCCTCAGACGGGCATCAGAGGCCAGGCCGAGGAACAAGCTCCTCGCGCGGATGTACTGTCGATGGCTAATGTATACTAGACATGTTGAATCAGCCTCGTGTTGGGGAAATTTGTTTGCTCGAATGTAGCCGGCGGAATACTCTCGATCTCCGGGAAGGATTGAACCAGCGTGACTAGTGCTCGGGGTAGCGCTTACAGATCCCCATCCAACAAAGCCACACAAAGCCACTGTGCTGCCATGTTAGAGGGGTTTCACAACGGCTGCATGGGTCCAAAGAGCTTGCTGGGCCCTAGTTTCGCGATGCCACTACTATCTACGGTGGTCTTCGTGTCTCCTCTAGCCTTTCCGGGAAGTAGATGCTGTTGAACTTCTAGTTCGCTCAGACACAGGCTCAGTGGGAGCGCTCCAAGAAACCAATTCAGTATGCATGCATGTGCCAAGATTCAGGTGAAAGAAGCGCTAACAAAAAGCGAGGGGTACATACAGTCTTAGTATACAAAAGCCAATGGTCGGTCTGCTCAGGCTCTCGCAATCGAATACGAGCGTGAAACAGGCGCCGTACACATCAGCAAACGACCAGCAACACCGCTCGAGTAATTTGATGCTCACAGATGAGGCGACCAACGTGCTTTCCGAATACTTTCATAGAATGATAAGTGCGATCATCCGGCGGAAAATGATTCACCATGCCGGAGCCTATTTGGAGCAAAAGTCACCCGTGTGCGACCTGCATTTACCGACACCATTCGGTCAGCTCCTATATACTGACTTCCAGGTGCATGTCTCCTCAGTAAGTTATCTATGTACCTAGAATCATCCTGTTTAGAAGATCGCTATTTTGGCTCTCTTCCACTAGATTGGAAAACGCCCCATTCAGGCTCAACAGCTCTTTCGGAGTGCCGTTTTCGACCACGAAACCGTCTTTCACCACTAAAACCCTATCAAAGGATACGACTGTCTCCAGTCGGTGGGCAACCACAATTAATGTACCGCGAAATAGTTCTCGTATGGTCTTTTGCATTGTTACATCCGTCTCACCGTCCACAGCTGACGTCGCCTCATCAAGAATGATGACTCTCGGGGCCTTGAGGATGATTCGTGCCAAGCACAGTAGCTGCCTCTGCCCATGCGACATGTTCGCGCCACCGATAGAAACAGGCGATTCGGGAGTGAAACGACCAGGCTTTGCATCACCCTTCTCATCTAACAATCCGACATGTCGCAGTGCGTCGCTGATTCTACCATCAGATACCTGCCCGAAGTAATCCACGTTGGATCGTATGGTGCCGCCAGAGAGTGTTGGGGCCTGGGTTATAAAACCAATTCTCGAACGCAAGACGCCCACTTTAATGGCTAGACTTGCAAGAGCCAACTCATCAACATGCCGTGCATCCACGGTGAAGGCTTTCAAGATTGTTCAATGCAGTAGGAATGAAACTGAGGGTATCCTGGAGCTGGTGTAGCATAGCAGTCATTGGGAACACAATAGACGGAGTGACGTTCCCACCAGTAAGCAAATACGTGCAAAGCACAGCAATCACCACCAAGAACGGGGCGGCCGTATCCCAAATTCCACGGATAGTCACGGCAATGCGACTGCGGCGTAGATCACAGAGCTCTTTCTCACGCGCAGAATCAATATGCGCCCCCCACTGCGATTCAAGAACGCCCCCTTCATGACGGCCGTGGTCCGATCGCGCGACGACCGAACCTTCTTTCGCGCCGTGTTTGTCCGCTTGACGGTGGCACGGTGGCCAAAAATGCAGGCCAGAGTGGCAATGATTGCAGCGAGAGTGCTCTGCCATCCAAGAAGGCGGTATAAAACAAAACAGCGAGGGCAAACTTGACCAGTCGGAAGGGGATGATGTAGGCAATCGCCGCGTAGAAGGAAAGTGCATGAGAGTCGGCCGACACAACATTGATCACGTCGGGGGTGAGAGCTGGCGACGCGGAATTGGATACAGAGATTTCTTCCTTGACGTCCTTTTTGCGTAGGAGCTTGTGGAAGATGGAAGCTATGAGCTGCGCTCTGACGGGAATTCCCAGTTCGGACATCTGGATCCATGCTGTCTGGCTGCTGGCGACGGGGTCGACGACGGCGGCGGCTCCCATCTCCGCGAACCACAGCCAAGCCTCGTGACTGACGTTACCTGAGCTTTCCAGACATCTCAGAAGACGTCCCAAACAATACGGCGACCCTAGTGCAAAGGCGGCGCGCAGAAAGACCATGGTGTACTGCTTGGCAAAGAAGGAAAGGCGCTCGAGCAAGATGCGATTCCAAACACAAGGCCTCGAGGATGGCACCGTGATAATCGATTGGTTGGAAGCTTTTGTTTCGTAGTTTAGGGATGGCATTGCATTCAACTTGGTTGAGCTGCCAGCAATGTCAAGCGCTGTGTGGCACCAGATCATAGAGCATCGCGCCAACACGGAGGAGCTGCCTTCGGAGTCCACAGCGCTCCCTGTAACTGTGTACAGCTGAGGACGGCGAGGAATCGATGATTGGACAAGGAGAAATAAAACGGCACAAAAGAGCCGAGTGCGCGGGAGGGACAAGGCATCGCTCATTTCCACGTGGGGGAAGCTGCCAACGAGCTGAGAGAAGACCAGAAGTGACGACGTCAATGCACCACACAACGCAAACCGATAAGTGGGAATAGGGTCTCGCTGCGTGTACATAGAGAGACGTTGAAGCCATAGGATAGGCTGCGAGAAATGAAATAGTCAGCAAAAACGCCACAGGAAGCGTGGTTGGAAGCATGGCCGGTCCGCATGAGCCCTCAGACGTACCCAGAGCAACAAGCTACAGTGGTGCCAATTGAGCCCTGTCCAAACAGAGGCTACCGTCCTCTCCAATCTGGCACGACTATACTCTTCACCGACAATGGCGGCCCCAAAGCCAATAGATGACAGCACCCCGGCCGCGAGGCGGAAAAGTCGCACATCCCTGTCATAGATGGCTTGAGAAGGCCGTGTAGCAGTCCCGTCGCGGTCGGGATACATGGCGCTTCAGTGCAGCAGCGCAAACAGCTTCAAATAATAGGCACTCTCCTAAAAACAAAGGTGAGATTTGAAATGGGCATGGAGGCTGAAAGCTTGAGAAGAAACAAGGAGTCGGAAGTGGCCTCCAAGGGCGCGCCTTGTCATACCCCTCAAGTGGTGGCTGTAGGCGGACAGAAGGAGCGCAAACAACTCCAGGTAGAGACCTTACTTTACTAGTAATAATTCTGACATTATTAATTTGAAGCTCTCATATCAATTCTACTTTCACCACCGTCAGAGCCTTGAAAGACGCAAGTCGGGGAATGCTTTGGGGAGCCACGGCGCAAGGCAGAACAGCGGTTACAAAGTGCGGATTAGCGTAAAAGGTCGTAATACTGACGAAACAGGTGTAAAATGCCTTATTCATTAACATGTCTGAGAAATCGGCACAGGGCATTGATGTATCCGATGAACCGCTTGCAAGAAGCGCAACCAGGACCAACCACGAACAGATTCTACAGAGCTCTACCAAGCCTCTTGTCAAATATATAGGCCAAGCTTCCCACTTTCACACGCATTCCTATTACAACCGATAACTAGCCATGTATAAACAAGTATCTATAATCTATAAGATATCCTAATTCAGTGTCCTACAGCGTGGCTGACTTCTACTTTGCCGTAGGTGGCATTGTACCACCGGGGATTTGGTAGACAGCGACGCCGCTACCGTCTCTTTGAACTCGCCATATAGAACTACAAGGATAGACTTATTTATAGAGTCCAAGAGGTAACAACCCTGTCTTCTAATACTAACCACTAGACAAAAGGTTAACCACGACCTTGTTTAGCCGCGGCGTATTTAGTGCTATAAACGGAGTCGTAACACAGTCGATCAGCCCCGTCTAAGCAGGTCTGGGCTGTTTGATGTACCGCCTTTTGCATCCTCTTTGTTCAGGATATTTCATGTGGAACGTAGTCTTATTGTAACGCTTCCATGTGGAGGAAACAAGCAGAAATCGGCGAGCGCGGTAGGATGCCCCAGGTGTTTGAGGTGGACTGGTTGGCAGCAAGCTTGACATTGCTCCTCGGGTCACGACTGATCCTGCCACGTTACGAAGATAATGGTACAGGAATCAGCGCTCTGCCCGTTACCGACTTGCTTTACATTGGCGGACACCAAGTTGCAAACTTCAGCCACCAACCACCGACGGCCAGGAAGGCTGGTGAGAAAAGGCGGCGGTTTTCCACAGGGGTTTGAAGCACATCCTTGGACCAGCGCGAGTCGCCCAGTGTCACGCTGGGTGAGTGGGATTCGGAGCAATGTAATTGACCGTTGATGCAGGACGTCAGTTGTGCTCGTGTAACGGCGTGTACGAGGGTCCTTTGAGCCACTTTGGCAGCTCGAGTGAGGGACAGGGCTGAACAAGAACAAGGTCGCCACGGTGTTGCGTCGCCGAGGAGGCTCCTTGTCCTGCCCAGCTGGGCTTTCGATGCAGTCCTAGTGGCAGATGTGCGATTACCGGCGACCAATCAAGTGACAGGTCTTGATGCGAAAACTGGTTATCCCTCTCGAGTTTTGTCTGATGGTGAACGGCATTCACTGCGCCGATCCAACCTCTGGACAGGCGGTTGAAACTCTTTCACGACGGCGTATAAGCGCTGCGATTTCTTGACCTACCATGGAAGGAGTCGCAGCGGCACGCGCATTCACCGCGACCCGAAATATTATGCAGCGTGGTACGTGCCGCTCCATTGGCCATTAGCAAACACAGCGACATCCTTGTCGTAACAGACAGAGGGCTACTACATGACGGCTATGCATGTGATGCACGTTGGGAAAGCACCTCCGCGCCTCCGCTGAGGTCCCAAAGAACACGCAGAAAAAGCTATGCCGGGCCATGGTTACCTCTCCGTCTTTACCCCCCCCCTACCCCAGAACCGCTGCGGCTCGTTGCCGAATCGCCAGCACCGCAGCTGTGTTCGAGCGCAATCATATGCGCATGAACATTTGTATGAAAACTTGAAGTTCATTTTGATCGACAATCAGTCCAAATCTCTACTCACTTTATACTCCGCAGGACATCCCTTCTTTAAAGCATCGTTTCTATTGAATCCTCCATTAAACCATGTAACTGTAGCGATGCTCAAGCACGAGGTTTCCCTATATCTTCACCGGCTTACTCTTCCACCGTCATTTCTCTGTCCAGCCTCCTAGCCATGGCCACCGCCTCCGTGACCTGCTGTGACGACGGCTTCTAGGTAGACCATTGCGCCGCAGAGAAGACCTCAAAAAGATCAAGTAGTAGCAGCCGAGAAGGCTGAATATCCCTAGATAGAATCCGCCATAAGACTTTACGGTCTGTGACACCTGCTCACTTTTGTTGAGTCGGTTAAGCTGTTAAGACGGCGCAGCCAGAAGAATAATACTCCATAACTAGTATATAGCTATAGGCCCTAGGTAGAGATAGACCTTGAATTAATCAGAACTCGTCTGTCCCTCTACCTCTTCCTCTATCAACCTACGCACCTCCGAGTTCAAGCGCAGAAATTCAGCCTCCCTCCCTAACAGGTTAAACTCATCAATCAAAATGAACGCCTTCGATAAAGCATCATAGGCCAGTCGAAGCGCTCGTAGCCGGTCCTGCTTCGTCTGCGCCAGACCGAAGGTCTTGATGTGAGTATCGACCTCAATTTCCCTGTTGTCTAGATCCAAATGGAGTTCCTCCGCGTAGGCGGGGTCAAGTATGTAAGGCATTTTAGGCGGATGTGCGTTTTGTTGTTTTTCTGTCGGGTGGTTGAGG
>LUFD01000938.1:0-12428 GCA_003025255.1 Cordyceps pruinosa | reverse complement strand
CCCCCCCCCCCCCAAAAAAGACACTCTCTCTTGATGTAACATTGAGTTTTTGCCAATTTCTTTGATGAACCAAAGACGTTTACCAAGTTCATATAGACAGTTTCATACAGCGAACTACCAGGGATGCGTGTAGGAGTACGTGCTACTCCGCAGCACAACTGGCCTGGCAGTGACACCAACAATGCTCGCTTTCTGAATCGCACCAAAGGTCTTTGTAAACTTGAGAGCATTCAGCCCGGGTGGAATGATTAGTTCAAAGTATTGCAGATGGGAGCAGTGGGTAACGAGAGTATCCGCGTAGAGTTAGATGGGTAATACAGATTGACAGCTGAAACAGCAAGTAACCAGATGTACCTTGCAGTAGCCTGGTTTTTGGCCAAATTTTAAGATAGTTCATCTAGAAAGTAACTCTATGTATTATCACTAGCTGACTTGACTTGTACTCAATAAATATCTACCCCCGTTAGAATGAGGGTGTCTTCTAGAATTCTGCGCCTCTAAAGCTCGTGACGTCGCTTTCAAGATGCGCCATTCTGAACAACAGACCGTGCAACTCTTAGAGAAATTTACAATTACGCTGTCAAGAGCCCTACGATATACGTAACTCGGATTCAAGACTTGTGTAATAAGATGCCCGACTAGGTGTACAGAGGAAAGTTTGACTTTTGACTTCTCGAAAGCCGACGGCGGTGGGCAAGCAACGATGTTATATTATAAGTAGTCAAATTACATCTCAAATAACTTAGGTGGGAATGGTTCTTCTATCCACTCGATCATTGATGCAAAGCTCCGTTTCATACGCCTTCCTGCTCAGTACGGCCAAGGAGTTTGTGTGTCGCAGTGTTTTGCTGGTTTTAGCGCGACAATACTTCTTTTGGAAGAAGAGCCCGTATTTCGTCAATAAGCTCTCGGATAGATCTGCCGCCCAAACTGGTCACCAGTGCACCGGCACCGGCGCTAAGGGGAGCGGCAGACGGCGGAGCACCATCTTCGGTATCACGCCTGTGAAGCGAGTCCATGAACGCGTCGAAAGTATTCATCTCGTTTTGGGTCAATCCCAAAGCATCCTTGTTGTCGTAAAGGATCTGGAAGGCCTTTCTCTCGCGCTCAAGGCTGCCCATCGGGGCAGGGGCGGCAAGACTGCTGGTAAGGAGGATGGCAAGGGCGGCAATGCTGTACTTCATGTTGATCAGAACGGGATTGCCGACGAGTTAATTAAATATAGAGACAAATGGCGATGTATCCGAGGAAAATCAACGTGCTAAGCGTCCTTGTGATTTGTTTTTGGATAGTGCTTTGATGTCTAGGCTCTGGAGCGCGCGCCTTCTACTTATACATGTGGCATCAGAACGATCCAAGCAATATTCCTGGACGAGATTATGGGCTGAACTGAAACGTACTTCAAAAGACAGGGCTGATGTAAACTTCAGAGTCACTCTGACACTGAAATGTTTCTCATCACGTCCCCATCGCTGAAATTCAGTAGGGATTGGCAGTATTTTTACTTGTGGCGGCCAATCGAGGGGAGCGAATTCCGGAGCTGAAAGACGGAGACCAGCTCGCCTGAGACATGTATCATGATACTGGACATGGAAAGAAATACCCGGAATATGATCCTTGTGGCCGAAGGTTCAATGTATTGGGACGATGTGTTTGTGATGAACGGGTGTTGATTGACGGCGGTAGACTAGTTTCCATCACGAGACAACGAAAAAGAAATCCCATCACATGGACATAGCCACGTTCTAGAACGCCATAGTAGAAAAGATCAACAGGTTCACAGGTTCTTTCTTGAGGGGCCCTACCAGCTTGAACGGCGCGAATAAGTGGCTTGCCGCTCCAGCCGGTCTGGCATTGGGCGGAAGGCCTTGAACCCTTGTAACTTGGACAGAACGGTGGGGGTACGTATTGATCCTTTGTATGTTGCCCTGGGACCTCTCCCTCGTTGAAAACAGGGCAGAGGGTCGAATTGTCATGCAAATGTTACAATTGATATCCCCGCAGCCATAAGCCCTGGCTTGGGTGGAAGCTGTCAGCATCTCTCTTGTCCGCCTCAGCTTGTCCTTGCCAGAGATGACAAGCCCACAATCCGTATTCGCTGTGAAGTACAGCGGGATGCTGATGAGGATGCGCCGTCCGCGCCTCATTTATTATTCAGACAATCGGCGTAGGCCCTCACCAACCTGCTGTGCCTGTCTCACGGCCTCCTCCGCCTCCGCCAGTCGCCCCATCTCCACGAGGACTTTGTATCTGCGCCTCAGCAGCAGCATCTCCCACTGCCGCACGTCGGACCACCGCCTGACCTGCTCCAGGCCCTCGTCGATGAGCGTCAGCGCCCGGCCCAGCTCGCGGGACCTCCACGCCGCCTCGATCCGCTCCATCTGCCTCTTCACCCACTCCGTGTTGGCCGGGACGGCCGGGTCGATGCCGGCGGCCTGCTGCGGTTTCGCGTCGCACATGGCGGGATCTCGGTGGGTTTCTTTGCCGCCTGGGCCTTTTGCTCATGGCGTGCGGCTGGGCGGCGGAGAGCTTAAGTAGCCCCCCGGCCGCTACACAGGGTGACGACACGGGGTAGGATTCGCGCGGACACACGGGGTCTTTGTGCGGCCTGGATGGGCCACTTGGCCACGGCTCGGCAGATACTCTGCAAAAGCAGTACGCAATGTGCTACGCGCCCTCGTACGACCGTTTCGAATTGGGTACTCCTGCCCGGTCGATGTCGTCTTGACGAGGATTCTCCTCGCACAGCCTTGTCTGTGTCGTTCGGCGAGGCGTACGGGCTGTCAATCCTCATTTTGCGCGCGAATACACCACCGTCGCACAAGATGACGTAGCTTTGTCATTTCGCGAAAACTGTTCCTAGAAAATAGAAGCCAGGAGACGTCTCTTGCAGGTGAAAGCGCTTTGCTAGAGCCCCGCCACGGTGATATGATTATTCCATCACACTGCTGACGTTTCTGAGAGCGCTGCTGTTCGGCTTCAGGTCGCCCAACACGTGGAGAACCTATAGAGCTAGCCCCTCACTCTATTTAAAGGGTTCCCGGCTGGTCGTGGTTTTCAAAGGGTTTAGAGAAGCTATGCCGCCTCGTCAAGCTCATTGTTGTCAAAAGCCAAACCTAGCTTCCTCAATCCAGCGCCCGTCCCCATCGGATTCCTACTTATTCCTGCGGTTTTACCGCGCTCTATTAATGCCGAGCTCTTTTTCCCTTTGTTCTCCTGCCTTGAATGCATAGGCTTCAGGCATTCACAGGCGGACAGCGCGGTGCGAAACATGCAGTCACCCACTCCGACGCTTTGTCCTGAGCTGAAGTGCACACGCCCACTTTCATACCTGTTCTCCGCATTACGCTCAAGTGTGACTTACAGTCACCCTGGTTTAGATTCTTCCGTAAAGTTCTCTTTGTTTCTTTGCGTGGTGTGATGGACATGGTGTGTAGTGACGCATCGGGATCCACCAGCATTGCTCGTCGAAAGGGTATATAAGCACGCTCTCCCGCCGTGTTGATGGAACGTATACATTCTCTCCATCAAACCTCAACTTACATACCAATAAGGAATGGCTCCTACGGAAACTGATTTGGCCAACGAAACGCGAGCTATTCGTAGCCACATGGATGAGAAGGATTGGTGGGGTGCAATCGAGAAGTTACAGGGAGCCGTCAGGATGGCCGAGGAACTCGGAAATCGTGACGCGCATATAACCCTTCTGCGATGGACAGAGGAATGTCTCTTTGGTATTGACGGCAGAACTTACCAGCGAGAGATGTAAGTTGAGATCCTGAGGCTCGTGCGACAGCACGTATTGCTGCTCTTCGGGCGTATCCTTTCAAGAGCATCAGCTGCCGACTAGATGGCCCTGTCCGGCAGTGGAGAATTATATAAGGCTATATACAGAACAATAGCAAATTCTTATTGGAGTATAAGTGTGCGCATCTCGTTCCTTTGTATCCTTTTTCAACGCTCAAGGGGGGTTCAAGAAAGGTAAATTTACGGGCGGTCGGTCCAGGCTGCAACAAGGGAGGCTTGCTTCCCCGTTGACCAACTTACGTACCCGTAGCCAGCTGTAATAGGATGAAGAAGATGAAACGATAAAGGCCCCCGTTGAATTTTTGATGTCAACCGTCCACAGCCGTCACCAGACCTGCGCCGTGTTACCACACCTTCGGGCCCTTCTCCTCTCGGGAGGTACCACGCGGGCGTTTACTGACCGATATTTACACTTTTTGCACGTAGACATACAGTGCGACGGCAAAAACATCCTCTTCAGAGCGCATGTGGATCCAATTCAGGTTTCCTAAGTTTTTGTCACCCTTGATTGATACTTAAAGGCCACTTGCTCTGAATCACGTCTTTGGGAGGCGCTTACACAAAGGCATTCTCGCGTTATTGTAGCACAGAGGGAAAACAAAGATAAAAGATGTGTAAACCCTTCGCCCGTTTTCTCATGTCTAGAGATAACCCAGACTACCAACACATCAATACGTCAGTAACCAAATACCAATCCGAAAGTTCCCCACCGACGACCACCACCATGTCTGAGCTGCAGCAAGCAATAGTGAATTTTCAGCTCCCGATGAATCTCGAGACTCAAGAAGGCTACCAGAAGGCTCTACCACTCGTCCTGGAGGCCATTCGTGTCTGTCCCGCCTCGGATAGGCAGCTGGCTTGGCTCTACGACAATCTCGCGACGTGCCAGTCGCACCTCGACATGCATAAGGCTGCGGCAGAGTCCACCAGTACGGCATCCGAGATTAGACAGAAACGCTGGGGCTAGGCTTGAGTAGCGGCTTGGGCTCATGCATTAAGCAGCTATCCCATCTAGCAATGGGCATGCCAGTTGCTTTAAATAGCCCTTTCTAAGGTTTGTCCTGTGGAAAGGGACACAAAATCGCTATTCACATTGTGAACTGGAGTTCTATGTAGATAGGACAGACAGTCAAGAAGAATTTATGAAAAATGTGCATGGACCTAGTGATTCTTCCTTACAATCTGAGGGCCGTATTCTATACTGCTCAGGCGAATGTCGCCCGTGCGCATACCGCCATTTGTAATACTCATTCTTCATTCAACCATTTTTGCCCTTGCTCCCCCCTGATCCGTCCTTACAGCGTCACCACGCTGACATCCAACACGCCTTCCGCCTGCAGCAGCTCATCCGTGACCTTTTTGTCGACGTTGCCGGCGATGCCGAGGATCATGAGCGCCTCGTCGCCCGGCTGCTGCTGCTGCTGCCCCCGCGCGGCGGTGTCGGCGAGCGAGTCCTGCGAGCGGTTGGGCTGCAGGCCGTCGTCGGTCGGGGGCGTGCAGTCGCCGCGGAACTCGGGGCTGAGGGCGGCGACCTGCATGAAGCGGATGTTGATGCCGTGGGAGCCGAGGACGGTGCCGACGCCGCCGATCTTGCCGGGCTCGTCGTAGTTGTGCAGGATGATGAGCGTGCCCTCGGGCGTGAAGGTGGCGTTGAAGCGGCCGAGGCGCGAGATGTACAGGCGCCGGCCGGACGAGGCGTAGCCCTCGATGACCTGCACGTCGCCGCCCTTGGCGTCGCCGCCGGCGCCGTCCGGGTACGACCGCAGCGAGACGAGGTTCACGTACGTCTGGGTCCTACCCGAGTCGTGGGCGTGCGTCTCGCTGACGGCGATGCCCTTCTCCTTGGCGATCTGCGTGGCGTTGACGATGTTGACGTTGGCGTCGCTGAAGGACGCCACGAGGCCCTTGACGAGCGCGGCCAGCAGCGGCTTGGTGTTGGGCAGGCCGGCGAGCTCGCCGTGGTAGACGAGCTCGAAGCGGCGGCCGCCGACCATGTGGCCCTTGCTGCCGGCGAAGTGCTGCGAGTACAGCCGGCCCATCTTCTCGACGAGCGCCACCGACGGCTGCAGCTTGCGGTACTGCTCGGGCAGGATGATGGGCGCGTTGACGGCGCTCGTCGGCAGGCCGCCGCGCAGGATCTCGAGCGCCTGCGTGCACACGTCCATGGACACGTTCTCCTGCGCCTCGACCGTGGACGCGCCCAGGTGCGGCGTCGCGACGACCTTGGGGTGCCGCGCCAGGCGCGCGGCGACCGAGTCGGCCGGCGGCGGCTCCGAGGTGAAGACGTCGAGCCCGGCGCCGGCGATCCAGCCCTCGTCGAGGGCCCGCAGCAGCGCAGCCTCGTTGTAGACGCCGCCGCGCGCGACGTTGAGCACGCGCGCCGTCTTCTTCATGGTCTTGAGCTCGGCCTCGCCGACGAGGTCGAGCGTCGTCGCCAGCAGCGGCGTGTGGATGGTGAGGAAGTCGACGGCCGGCAGCATGGCGTGCAGGCTCGGGTAGAGCTCGACGCCGGCCTGCCTGGCCATGTCCGGGTTCGCGTAGGGGTCGACGGCGACGACGGCCATGCCGAGGCCCTTGGCCATGCGGGCGACGTGCAGGCCGACCTTGCCGAGGCCGACGACGCCGAGCGTCTTGCGGCCGACCTCGACGCCGACGAGCTGCGCGCGCTCCCAGCGGCCGTCCTTGACGCCGCGGTCGGCGCAGCCGACGTGGCGCGCGGTCGCGAGCAGCAGCGCGACCGTGTGCTCGGCGGCGGCGACGATGTTGCCGGCGGGCGAGTTGATGACGAGCACGCCCTGCGCGGTCGCGGCGGGCACGTCGATGTTGTCGACGCCGACGCCGGCGCGCGCCACCACCTTGAGCCTCGCGCCGGCGCGCAGCACCGCGGCCGTCACCTTGGTCTCGGACCGCACAATCAGGCCCTGGTAGGCCGGGATGATGCGCAGCAGCTCGTCGGCGGGCAGGCCCTGCCGCACGTCGACGTCGAAGTGCGGCGTCAGCAGCGCGAGGCCGTCGGGCGACACCTTTTCGGGGACGAGGATGCGGGGCCGCGAGGGGGCCGGCGGCGGCGGCGAGGAGGAGGAGGAGGAGGGGCCCTCCGGGGCGGCCGCGGCGGCGGGGTTCGCGGCGACGGAGGTCATCGGAGCGGCGCTGGGTAGTGTAGAGTGGTGGAAGGAAGAGGGAGGTGAAGAAGAGCGATAGATCGGGACGCGAGGGTCTGTGGCCTTTATATACTAGGCACCCCGTTCACGCTGGCCCCAGGAAAAGAAAGTTGAAGCGATCGTCTGCATCCAGGAGGGGGAGGGGGGGACGCGGCCGGCCTTTTAAGCAAGGTTAATCGACGCGACCGAATTCATCCAAGCTGGCGCCCATCACGCTGCACAATCCACCTCCCACACCTTGATGGATGGCAGCTGGAGATTTTCGCAGGAGAGGGCACATCCACACGGCAGACGGCCTTGATATGACGGAGCCGTCGAGGCGACACAAATGGCACCATCCCTCCATTCTGTTGGAGAAGCCCGAGATGCGTCCCCTCTTTGTCTTGGCCTGGCACTACTCAAGGGCCTTGGAGCTGGGCGAGGAGGATCAGCGGGCACGTCTTCCCGCCCATCGCGTGCTCCCTCGCCCATTCTCCTCTCCAGGCCGCGGCCCATTGTCGCACTGCATCCTCTGGCCCTTGTGGCCCTTGTGCGCAGCCCGTGGCTGCCTCTCAGGCTGTCTCAACTTGTTTGGCCCGCCTGCGTGCGGCTTGGACGGCATAATCTAGAGCAAATCACAGCTCTGCATTCTCGCCACCCGGCGCACCCATCGTAGCTAGGCACGCACAACGGCCCGAGGAGGGAGCTGATGGGATCGCGACGTATTTTCGGGGATGGGACTGCGTGGGATGGGGTAGCGAGATTTGCGCAGCTTTGAATGGGACGGTTCTTGGACTTGGCCGCCCAGGTATTATTCCCACCTGACAAAGATACCCCGTGAGCCATATAGGGCCGCACAAAGGTATAGATGCCGACGTATGAATGTAGCCAGTCTTCCCACGCAACGCCACCATTTCGCAAGGCCATCTCGGATGTAACCAAGGCGCATGCACGGAGCTGTCGCACTCTCCAGCCTTTTCTCTCCGCATACAGAAACCGTATCCGACAGGCACCACAGGGTTGGGCACTGGCTTTGCCGCAGGTCAGGGTGGGATGAAGACGCCTGCAACAACGAACCCAGAAATGATCTTCCATCCAGATAGCAGCTCGCGCCGCCCGCACGACCCCGTGCCTCAGCATCCTTCCCGCCGTCAGGGAAGGGACGGCGCCCCGGATGAGGCGGGCTGCTAGCGCCTTGCTGATCAGCGCCGGCGAGGTTGCAGAAACGAGCGCAATCCGCCTCCTTTCTTCTCAAGCCAGTGGTACATATTTTTTCCTCTACTTTCCATCCCGAGTATCACCTACGAGGAGAGACGGGCTCATTGTTACGCACCCGTCATCAATCTCACAGGCTCGGCACTTGAACCCGTCGAAAACCACCTTGTTGGCCCCGACACCTCCACAACGGCGCGGCGCACGACGAGTGGCGTCTTCGGGAAGCATAACAAGAAGCTTACTCGCAGACTCGAAAGCAGATCCAGAGGCCGTGCTGCGACTACCGGGCAGTCCTGTTATTTAGAGAAACGAACAACACGTGGCGATCCCAGTGGGCATGTGCCTGCCAAGCAAAGCCATGATTTTCTTTTTGTTTCGAATGCTACAGAGTAACCTAGGCGGACTTCCTGATTAGGCCTCGACGGTGTACTTGGATCCATACTTGTCGTTCTGGACCACCTCGATCCAGTAGCCATCAGGGTCGAGGAGGAAGGCAATGTTCCTCATGCGGCCGTCCGTCAGCCTCTTCTTCCAGCTACAACCCTTCTCCTCGAAGCGCTGGCAGGCCGCGTCGAGGTCGTCCACCGAGATGCCTTGGATTGTGTTGCGTTAGCACGGGCGCGCGTCGTTTTCACTCGTTCACCAGTCGCTGCCTTGCGGCTGCATCACGTACAGATGTGGCCAAAGCCCTGGGGCTGGTCGTTGCCGTTGTGGTACTTGAAGGCCTCGTCCTTCTCGGTGCCGTAGTTCCAGGTCAGCTCGAGCAGGCCCTCGCGGTGGCTCGTCTTCTCGTCGGTGGGCAGGCCCTGGTCGGCGGGGTAGGCGAGGAAGTACAGGTTGAAACCGGCGGCGGCGGCCTCGTGCTTCCGGACGAGCGACATGCCGAGAATGTCTTGGTAGAACTGGAGCGACTTTTCAATGTCCTTGACGCGGAGCATGGTGTGGTTCTGCACGCACAAAGAGATCCAAGGTCAGTGGTGTCGCAGCCCCTCGGAAGTGTTCATGTGCTGATCTTACCATGCGGTAGGTGCCGGGGTCGGTCTCGGTGATGTTCTCGGTCTCTTCGAGGGGCTTCTGGCCGATAATCTCGATCCAGTAGCCGTCGGGGTCGAGGACAAACGCAATGTGCTTCATGCGGCCGTCGGTCAGCTTCTTCTGGAACGCGTAGCCGGCGTCCTCGATGCGCTTGCAGGCGGCCTGCAGGTTGTCGACGCTGATGCAGGTGTGGCCGAAGCCGCGGTGCGGCTCCGTGTTGCCGTTGACGACCTTGTAGTCGGGGTCGTGCTCGGTGCCATAGTTGTGGGTGAGCTCGATGATGCCCTCGCGGTTGATGAAGGAGTTGCCGTGGGAGACGGCGGCGGGGCCGTTGTAGGCGAGGAAGTACAGGTCAAACTTGGCGGCGGGTTCCTGGATCTTCTTGACGACGCTCATGCCGAGGAACTCGTAGAACTTGACTGCGCGGGTTTGTTTAGACGAGGGGGCCAGGACGGGCTGCGGCGACTGTGGGACGACTTACCCGACTGCTTGGGGTCCTTGACCCGGATCCTGGGGACGCGTCAGTTGGCTGCCATCAGAGCAGATGCGCCGCGTCGACGAACTTACATGGAGTGGTTGAACTTGTATCGGCTGGTATCAGTGGTGGCGGCCATGGTCGCGAATGGCAGCGAGAGAGCTTGCAGCAGGTGGGGTCAGCGTGAGCTGTTTGACGATGGGCGAGTGAGGCTGGTCGCGCAAACCTGGTCCGAGTGTTCTGGATACGGGATGCACGGGGGTTGACAATGCGTTTTGTACGAGTCCAAGGCGATGAAGCGCAGTCCAAGTGCTCATGAGGCGATGAGTGTTGCTTTGTAATGTCGACGTAGCTGGTCATGTCAACCCCCGCGACGGCAGCGGAGCTCTGACTATACCTCGTCTAGTAGAGGCCGCTTGAGGAGCCCCTCCACAGTGCGGGTGCGGGTGCAACTCCGGACGGTGGCCGCCGGAGCGGGCAATTGGAATTGCGCGAGCAAGCTACTGCCGTAGTACGGAGGAGTAATGAGGCGAGAGGGTGTTGGCGTGTCCAATAAGCCGACGAGCAGTGCCGACCTGTGTACCGAACACCTGTCTTGGCTGAAGCCACTGAAACAACCCACGGTTTGCGGAGTGAGTTTTTACCTTGTGTACTGTAGGTAAGGTCTTTTTATAGCTGGGCTATCCTGGCGCTGATTCTTTCCATTGAGCAGTTTCCCGTAAAACCAATGTAGGCCAGACCTTGGGATAGCTGAGTGGTGAGTGTTAGCTTCTCACTCTCTCTTTACAAGACATATTTGGATAAACGAGCGTTTTCTTTTTTCCCGTGGAAGTTGTGCAGTCATTAGAATAAACCTCGCAGTTCCCAAGTCAAAAGACGTACTCGATGTTGGACAGTAGAACCCAAGACTTGTCGTACGAGCGACCTGTCCATCGATTGACTAATACCACTGAATCCAGCATGCACTGAATCCAGCATGCGCCCTCCCGAACCAACGACGTGATTCGCTAGGTACAGGTGCTAATCCGTGCTTCTGCAAAAGCTGCGCCATTTCCCCATGGCACATTTCGGTAGCCACAATAACATTGGCCGAATAAAGGGGTTGAGTTAGAAACCGCGCACCACGGAGTTGTTTGATTCTACGTATTTCTAGCCTGCCCCTCACAGAGTTAGGCCATGTGACAACGTCAATTATCGCAGAGTAGATATGGCTCATCCGGCCGGCCACCAACCGGCGTGGCGTCTTCGCATTGCCCGACTGAAATGAAGGTATTGCCAATAATACCAGGAGGATTGCCTCGCAGGATGCGGCGTGGCGGCGGATGCCTTGCAGAAGAGGGGCAGTTACTGCCTGACGGGCGTCTTGGACGCATCAACCGCGTTTTATGCACATCTATCGAACAGTGACATTGTGCCGTTAGCCGGGAGTGACTCATTATGCAGATAACTGTTTAGGTAAGAGTAGCCATGGCCATGTAGATGGAAGATGCCAATTGGAAGTAGAAAACATGTTACTATGAACCCTCTACACTCCTGCTCATCCTTGCCCTTTAAGAAATAAACACTAGCCGAGCAAATCTAAACAATCAAGGCACCTTTCCCAAGTCAAGCAATTTCACAATGAAGGTACATCCTGCTAGGCTTATTACTATTGAACGCATGTGCCTGAGATGACGTTGCCCAGATTTCCATTGCGCCGTTCGCCCTTGCTCTCATTTCAGTTGCTGGAGCAGCGCCAACGATCGAGCCAAGGGGACAGTTCTACGTGGATTGCGTAAATGACCAAGCCGATCGCATCTGCCGGGCGCATAAGAGGGCTTTTTGTAATGACGGGGGCAGCCTCATCACCTTTCTAACGGGCTGCAAAGCAAACTGTAGCTGCTATCCGATGCTGCCCTGCAATCGGCTTTGTCGGGAGAAGTTGGAGCAGAGCAAGAAGCAGGAGCCAGAGGCCAGCAGCGAAGAGGATGGTGGAGAATAGTAGTATTTGCTTATAAGTTTTATGGTATTCCGTTGTTTATAGTTGGTCAACTAAAGCGACGTATTCTGCGAACGTAGAACATTGTAGGTGGTGCATTTACACGATTCCGAGCTTGGGAGATGTCGATTGTTTATTCCTGCATTAGCCCAGAGCGTCTCACCTAGCCATTGGGGGCGTGATATTGCCTTCTGTTCGCGTCTGAAGAAGCCGTATCATTAGCACGGCCCCCGGTTCAATGTATAGGCTGGGAATACATGGCATCTTGAACAGAGGCTTGTGAGGTACTGCCTGGAGCATTACCGGTAGCGGACTGGCTCAGTGCTCAGTGGGTGTCATCACTGGCGTAGCAGCTCGCCAACAGCTCGCCAACAGCTCACCAGGAGGCAGTGTATTCATCGGAAATCTGTATAGAAACTGAGTAGTTATATCATATTCGTTACTGTCTTTATTCTAGTCACGTCTCTCAATTTTATTCAATATTCATTTGGTTTATCGTACGTAGCGTACATGCTATGCCCCTACCTGCCATTGGCCTGTCAGGTCGCCCGCTAGCGCCACAAGGTTCAGCCTCCCACGACGCCGTTGCCTCATGGCCATCTCGCTCTATTGCTTTCCTACTCGCCGCCTTGTATCCCTTCATCTACCGCCAACCTTGGTCTACCGCGAACCCAGCAGCATCGTTCCCACGACCAGACAGCCGCCCTCCGCCCATGGCACGCTCTGCCTCGTTCTCCGAGTGAGGGCTCGGCTGTTTGCCCTTGTCCGCTCCCCCCCC
>LUFD01000937.1:2746-25107 GCA_003025255.1 Cordyceps pruinosa | reverse complement strand
CGAGCCACTGTCCGGCGCCGGCGTCCAAGGCGTAGGCAGGCTTGGCTGTGGCTGCAGCGACGCCTGCGTCGTGCCCGACAGCACGCTCTCAGCTTCACCCCCGGACATACGTGAGAGGCGACTGTCGGCGGGGTGGGGCGCTGTCGCGTGGAATGGTCCAATGAAGAATCCGACGGAAGAAGAGGGAAAGAAGTGCCGTAGTTGGTGGAAAGGGAAAGGGGCTGGGAATTGTGAGTCAGAGAAAATCGGTGATGGACGCCTTGGGCTGAGGAGGTGATGGTGTCGCTGCGGGCACTGCAAGCCGGCAGCGAACGAGGTGGAAAACTGAAAGATTCAGCACGGAAACAAGTCGGAAACTAGTATTGATCTGAATGGAAATAAAGCATTGACGGCGCAGATCCATACGTTGTGGACATTGAAGCGCGTGTTGCAAGAAAGGGCACATCTCGGCGTCTGTATAAGTGGGCAGTTTCAGCGCCTTGTTTTGGCCACGGACGGGCGGATACAGTTTCGGCGGTCGGAGAGAAGTAGAAGTGATGTTAAAAGCTGTTGTTCTAAAGATTGTGTTAAGAATATGATGAGATTTTGCGCAATTGAGAAGCACGGCTGGCGAAGCAACAATGATATACGGCACTCGCCTGGACATGGACGCCGAAACATGTAAGTCTACGGAATAGCGATGGGAGTTGGTGACGCGAAGAAAGCTGCGAACATGGAAATAAATTCGACAAAAGGAAAATCAAAGAAGGAATCCTAAAAGAAGATACATATACACAGCGGGACACCAGGAGGCGATGCTGCGGTCATGTCGAGCACCGTGTTGTAGGTGATGTATTAAATTCAGTGGCAATATACTAACAAGAAGAAACAGACAAACCTGTAAAGACTCAAACTCCATTTCCCCAGATAAGCCCCGTCCAACAGTGTCCTTGTCATCCCAGAATAACACATCGAAGCCATGAAGTAAAGCGGCAGCAATTCGTGCAACGAAGAAGTAAAAACACTCAACATCCACCCCCCACCCCCCCCTTCAGCAAAGCCCTTTGAACAGCGTCCCCGTCGACGGCACCGGCCGCCAGCTCTCGCCGCGCGCCGTGCCCGCGAAGCAGCACGCACCGTGGTCCGCGAAGCAGCAGCCGCCGCGGTCCGAGAAGCAGCACGCGTCCCGGTCCGCGAAGCAGCAGGCATCACGGTCCGAGAAGCAGCACGCACCGCGGTCCGAGCAGCAGCACGCGCCGTGGTCCGAGCAGCACGCGCCCTGCTCGCCGCCGTGCCGCGCCGTCCAGTACCCGCTGGCGTCCTTGTCCTCCCACGTCATCTTCTCGGCGCGCTGGTAGCCGGCGTCCCGGGCCGCCGCGCGCCCGACCATCCGGGCGGACTCGTCCCGCGTGGTGGTGGTGGTGCTGCTGCGGTCGGGGGACGCGGCGGCGTCGCGCCGGCGAGGAGGGGAGCGCTCGTAGGGAGGCGGCAGGTCCTGCAGCTCATGAGGGCCGTCGGCGGCGTCCTCGGCCTCGGAGGGCACGGTCTGGCGGTGCCCGGAGTGGCTGGAGGCGACGGCGCGAGGCGGCTTGTTGTCGGTCGGCGCGTCCTTGAAATCGGCAACGACCATGGTGAGAGATGGCCAACAGATGCTCCCTGGGTGTGTGTATTTGCCTTGAAGGTATCGAGGTCTGAATCCAGAGCCCTACCAGTCCCAAGCCCTCTTTTTAACAGCTTCCCTCCCCAGCCTCACACGTCGCACCCCGACAAGGCTGCGACGGAGGCCCGCGCTAACACGGCAACGCCGCGTGCCAAAGCTGAACTGGGTTGCGTAATGCCCGTCGCAAGCTAGTCGTAATCCCTTCCCATCTGGACAAGCCAAGCTGTGCCGAGAAAGAAAGCCACCGGACGCTCGAACGTGGTTGCTTGTGACTGAGCAGCCGATGCAATGAGGTCTTGCGATGCGCGGCTTCTCCCACTCCCGTCATGCGCAGGTTCATCTCGTGCTGACGAGGATCCACGAACGGGTTTGGAGAGGAAAGTGAACTAAAAAGCTGGGCAGCCTAGCCGGGGTCTGATCTGAATCAAGAAGGTTCCCGAGCCGAGCAACGGCTACACGAACCGAGATGGCGGAGAAGGCAGGGGCCTCATAAAGCTGCGCCTTCCTCGCAGCGACCAACCGGTGTCTGACTTCTGTTCATCCACAATACTTTCTTCCCTTGTCCAGCCCTACACTGCGCGATGAAGGCACACCTGCTCCAAGTCGCCCTGGCCGCGGCCGCCGGTGCCGTCGCCGCCGACGAGTTCGACTGGTCCACCATCACGCCCAGCCACGACCTGGAGTACCACGCCTGCTACGAGACCTTCCACTGCGCGCGGCTGCTGCTGCCCCTCGACTGGCTGAACGCGACCTCGGGCGAGACCATCGCCCTGGCCGTCATCAAGGCCGACGCGGTCGTGCCCGTCTCGGACGCCACCTACGCCGGGCCGGTGCTGTCGAACCCGGGCGGGCCGGGCGGCTCCGGCGTCGACTTCCTGCGGCGCGCGGCCGACCGGCAGCGCGACATGGTGGACACGCCGGGCCGCCGCCACTTCGAGCAGGTCTCGTTCGACCCGCGCGGCATCGGCCGCACCGCGCCGCAGGTCAACTGCTACCCGGACGGCCGCCTCGCGCGCACCGCCGCCGCGCTGGAGGAGCGCGGCACCGGCGGCGTCGACGCCGGCCGCGCGGCGCTCGCCTTCAACCTCGGCCTGGCCGCCATCCAGGGCCGCCGCTGCGCCGACTTCAACGGCGAGCTGCTCCGCTACGTGGGCACGACGAGCGTGGCGCGCGACATGCTGGCGCTGGTCGACAAGATCCACGAGTACAACAAGAAGCATGCTGGCAAGAACGGCGCCGCTGAGGAGGAGACTGCGGTCAACGACCAGGATAACTCCCGTTTAGAGCTGCGCAGCGCGGGGGATAAGGATGATCTGCCGCGTCTGCAGTACCTCGGCTTCTCCTACGGCACGGTCCTCGGAAACTACTTTGCCTCCATGTTCCCCGGGCGCGTCGGCCGTGTGCTCCTCGACGGCGTCTGCGACATCGACGACTATGCGACTGGCGATGTAAGTACAGCCCCAAGCGCGACACGGAGCCACATCGCTAACCTGACCAGGGCTGGCTTACCAACACCGTCGACACCGACGAGATGGTGGACATCTTCTTCGAGGGCTGCTTCGCTGCCGGCCGCGACGTCTGCGCGCTGTACCGCGAGGGCGACACTTCCGGCGCCGACATCGCCGGGCGCTTCTGGGACTGGGTCGTGCGCCTCAACGAGACGCCGACGTTCGTCACCGGCACCGGCCAGACCGCCGTGCTGCAGTCCGGCGACCTCCGCGCGCTGCTCCTCGCCGCCCTGTACCGCCCGCTGGACACGTTCCCGGAGACGGCCACGGTCGCCGACCAGGCCATGCGCGGCAACACGACGGCACTGTACGAGCTCGTGACGTCAATCTCGGGCGGCCCGTTGCAGGAGGCCTGCCCCGTCGGCGGCGGCAACGGCACCGTCTCGGCGGACGGCTTCCCCGACGCGCAGAGCGCCGTGCTGTGCGGCGACGGCGAGCCCATCACGGACCGCAACGCTGCCTTCTGGCGCGCCTACGTCGCCCGGCAGCTCGCGCAGTCCTCCCTCGCCGGCGCGCGCTGGAGCGGCATCCGCCTCGCGTGCTCCAACTGGCGCGCGCCCGCCAAGTGGCAGTTCCACGGGCCCTTTACCACGCCGCGGCCCTCCCGGGACCCGGCCGCGCCGGAAGCCGGGCGCCCGGCCGCGCCCGTCCTCTTCCTGTCGAACCGCTTCGACCCCGTGACGCCGCTGCGCGCCGCGCGCGCGGTCGCGCGCAAGTACCCGGGCGCCGCGCTGCTCGTGCAGGAGTCGGTTGGCCACTGCGTGTTCGGCAGCCCGCGCGCGTCGGACTGCACGCGGCGCGTGGTGCGCAGGTACTTTGACGAGGGCGTCGTGCCGCACGGCGAGACGACGTGCGAGGCGGCCTGCGAGCCGTGGGCCAAGTGCGAGGCGGCGGACGCGCTGGGCGTCGGTGCGGGATACCCTCGGGACGGGCGGTTTCCGCTGCATATTTAGACAGCATAGCTTCAATTGAGTTGCACAACATTCATTCCTAGCAGTCCTGGTCATCCTTCGATGCTGTGCTGGCGTCACGTTGCAGCTATCCCTCCAACATGTACCCTGCAGGGAACTGCGCTCTAACGTGTAGATGGAGCAGGCTCATCAATGTCGTCTCGCACTCGAGGTATTTAGCAACTACGAAATGAAATTTCTCTACGTAGTTGCTGCTGTCTCAGCCCCCCCTAAGCGCGCCGGCGACACATGCGAAGCAAACAGAGAGACGAGAGCAGCCGGCATATTCTGTATTTGCAACACGGGCAGCTGCGTGCCGTTTCGACTTTGTTCGAAATGGCCGCTTCCTTGATAGCGTAGGAGTTGTGGCGACCAGAACTACGTCTAGAAACAGCTATATCAGAAGCTGCGCCTTCAAATCGTTATAGATACTCTCCCCCTCTTCGCCCGTCATATGACCATAAGCTTTTTTATATAGCTTACATGTATATGATGCATATAGAGCTGTTTGGCAGTTCTAACCGGTCAACACGGGTTAAGTAAAATGTGCAGCTTTCCTATCCCGCCTGAACCGATGCATGGCCTAGCTTCCGTCTGAGCCGGGGCATCGGGCGCCGCGCTGGCAAGCAATGTCCCTGAGCTGCTTTAGGCGTTAAATCATATAGGCGCTGTCATGGAATATGTTTTTACGCTTCCCCAAGGTTTGAGTGAGAATCTCTTCTTGCAACAGCCTCAAACACCAAGCATCAGCTACCATGACACGTTATAGCTCCTTCATTGGATCAAGTGGTGCCGTCGCCCGAGTCAAAAAGCTGACCCAACTCCACCAACGATCTTCCTTTTCGGGAAGCAAGCCTCTAAGTTTGAGCAGGCCGATAACTGCTCAATCTAGATCGATCTTCTCGCAGACGAGGCGCCAGAGCGGCCCGCATTCTACCAGCATCGCAGCAGGGGTCACAGCAGCCTGCGCCTTTGTCTGCGGCTCCGCAGCTGTGTATTCTGGCCATAAACGAAGCGTGCAACTTCAAGCCGTGGATACCAGAGTAAGCTTCCCTCGGACAGGTGCGGGGGATGGCTGTTAAAACCTTTCAGACTCAGACCGCCGCCATCTCGAGCCCTCCTCCCATCCCGAGCGCGACAATCCCCAAGACTGTTGGCTTCTATGCTGCGCTCGACGACGAGCATGTTGATGCCGATAAACTTCCAGTGGAAGAGGCCGTGCTTACAACAGCCCCGAAAGTACCGCCGCCAATCACGCGAGACTATCCTGTCCTGCTCAAAGTCCCCCTGGAAACCGTGACCTCACTCAGACAGGTCACAAACATGTACAAGTACGACGAGTGGACATTCAACGGCACCACACCAGGGCCGTTTATACGCGCCAGGGTGGGCGATGTGGTTGAGCTGGCCCTCACGAACCGCGACGCGACGGGCAACCCGCACAACATCGACAGCCACGCATTCACCGGCCCGGGGGGCGGAGCAGCCATCACGACCTCGGAGGAGAACGAGACGAGGATCGGCCGGTTCAGGCTTCTGTGTCCGGGCCTCTACATCTACCACTGCGCCGCCGCGCCCGTCCCCGTGCACATCGCCAACGGCATGTTCGGGCTCATGTACGTCGAGCCCGCCGACGGCCTGCCCCCCGTAGACAGAGAGTACTACGTGATGCAGAGCGAGATCTACCACGAGCCCCCGGAGCCGGACGAAGACGGCCGGCCCTCCTCCGTCGTCGAGTTCTCGTACCCAAACGCGCTCCGGGAGGAGCCCGGCGCGGTCGTCTTCAACGGCGCCGAGTCTGCGCTCACGCGGGACCGCCCCCTCAAGGCGAGCGTCGGCGAGACCGTCCGCATCTTCTTTGGGAACGCGGGCCCGAACCTGACGAGCGCGTTTCACGTCATCGGCAGCCACTTTCTGCACGTGTACCGCGACGGCGACGTGGAGAGCCCGCCGGGGCGGAATGTTGGGACCATCTCTGTGCCGCCTGGGGGCGTCTCTATTGTGGACATGAAGATTGTTGTCCCAGGGACGTACACAATCGTCGACCACGCCATTTTCCGGCTGGACAAGGGCGCTGTCGGGTTTCTCAATGCGTCTGGCCCTCCACGCCCCGACGTCTACGTAGGCTCGCAGCCTCCTGAGCCTTGCATCGGCTGCAAATTACACACATGACGATACATAGGTTGTCTTGTTGATTTGCATACTGAACTAGCAATTTTGCCTTCTAGGATTCATTTGCGAGTCGGATGGAGGTGGAGATGAGTGCTGCATTGGAGCCTTGATATTAGTGCAGTCTTTGGATATGGTACATTTTAGCGATGGTATATAAAAGATATTACCTATTATAAAAATCGACAGGTCCCCTACCACGGCCCGCATTTAGTACTTCATCAAAGCAAGCATCACGCGAAAAGACAACGGCGCAACAGTCGTACACCGAGCATTCGAGACCGTTCGAGTCATTCCCGAGCTCCCAGAAGATCCCCCTCTGGATCTTTCTTTGGCCGAGGACAAAGAAGGGCCTACGATGAGCAAGAGCATCAGGGGCGGTCGCTTCAAGGCCCCCATGGGCAGTCTACAGGCGTCAACGCGACAGCCGCATGCCATTGCTCTGACTGCAGACGGCTGCGGTGTGGTGGGATCATGGGCACATGTTAATTTCGAGTTCGTGCCATTCAGGCCTGATCTTCCACCTCCACGAGTTCGAGTCAGATCTCTGAAAGTACGATCGACCACGCTCTACACCACCACGCCGTTCAACCAGATACCGCAGTCTCCTGAAAGTATACACGGTCGCACTGCGGAAAGCTTCAGCTACGGTTGTACGTACAAGAGCCTGTATCTCGTCCACGAGATTGCCAATTGGGTGCCACTACATGTCCCGCAAAACCGAGACTCACGACAAATCCCACCCTGCGCCAATACCAAGACAGCGCACTGCGTCCATCAAACTGGCCCGCCAGCCAAGCATACAGCATCACTTCATATTCCTTTCACGCTACGAAGCAGAGACGGCGCCCCTCTGGTCCCGACATTCCATTCCTGCTTTGTGTCCAGAATATATATGCTACTATTGCGTTTCGCCGTTGGTAGTGGCAATTCGAGCATTACACTCGTCGTTCCTCTTCAAATATGCGTCAGGAAGATGTACGATCCGGCTGCTGGAGAACCACCAACTTTTGAAAGCGTCATGGCTCAAGACGAGCAAGCTGGGAACAGGTCGCCATGTACTGGGTCGGAAACAGGCGCCTGCTTGGCTTGGGGAGTTTTGCCTCCTGACTATGAAGCAGCAGCAGCATAGTTTCAAGCTTTAATAATGGAAACGCGAATTCAGCAATAAATATCGGACGAAGTAGCGAACGCCCCAGTTCGATTACTTCGTTACGTCCGTAAACTGCACATATGAAGGGCGGCATTAGTAATTATTTTGCCTACAGGTTTCAAAACGAGATAAATAGAGGATTATTATTGTTGTTCAGCCAGCGACTGGCCCTTAGCTGCGAGAATTACCTATGATCAAATAATGCTTGGCGAGTCCTGGCAGTGGCGCACCCAACTAGGCCGGCTTGGCCGGATCGCCCGGCTCGGTCGGGTAACCCGGCCCAGCGATGCTGCAAGGCGTTCCTCATAAGAAGTGGATTGCCATCTTTCGCGAGAGACAGCGACATACCCGACGAAACGATGGCGACCATAAATCTTCTTGCCAGAAGAGGAATGTAGCCATGGCAAATGAGGAGACTCACAAGAGCCCGTCAGAGCCGCTGAGCCCCAGGTTGCAACGGAAACGAGTTGCAAAAGCCTGCCACTCATGCCGATCGATGAAGTCTAAGGCAAGTCTCACCACCCCTCCAGCCCACCCATTGGGCTGGTGCCCTCCAGGTTGTCTGACAAGGCATCTGCCCTCAAGTGTGATGGCAAGTGGCCTGAGTGCAGTCGCTGCCAGGGCTACGGCTATTCATGCGTGTATGGAGCCGGGAAACGGAAGCGCTACGCAACGGTCATTGTGGAATCTGGTGTAGGCAATGCAGCATCTCAGGGACACAGCCAACTTCGAGAAGCCGTACGGCTGTATGAGGCACTGCTGAAATCCTCGCTGTCGCAGCTCGCGTCGCCAAAGGAACGTGACGATGCCAGTACAGTGTTGGATCGGTTGAAGGCCGCAGACAAGGCATTTTCCCGGGCCGGGACAGGGCCCGATGTTCCGAACCGGAGGCCGGAAACCGGTGTCGCTGGATCTGAAGCCCCGCCCCCCAACCAGCCTCTGCTCCAGACGGAGCGATTTCTGGGCGAGATAAGCGATGTGCGTTTCTTCAACCTGGTAAAGCAGGTATTTCTGAGCCGGCTTGGCTCCGTTGATCGCGGCGAAAGCGTCGACAGCTACGAGCTCGACGGTGATATTCCATCACCCAGCATTCCACCGACTCACGCTGCCAACTTGCCGGGCCCCGAAAAGCTGAAAAGCTTCACGGATATATACTTCTCTACGGTCCACCTCGCGTTTCCCTTTATCCCCCAGGCCCCATTTATGAAGTCCCTCGAGCAAGCGGTAAACCCCATTGGCACCCCTTCGCTTCCCAGTACTGCACTTGCGCTTATATGTGAGCCGTCCACAATGGATCAAGATGCAAACCGCGCTGTGTGGAACTAACACGGAACAGACGTCATATGCGCAATTGGAACTTACTATACGAGTTTACCAGGCACTCAAGCGGAAGACACATCCCACGAGGTCTACTATCTGCAGGCGCTGTCGATAGCTCCACCTACAGGCATCGAGCGATCGATCGAGCACGTATCGTTGCTCCTTGCGCAGTGCTTCTATCTGCTTGCTGTCTGCCGAACTGATAAGTGAGTGTCCTGTGATATAATAATATTCTCTTGTGCACAGCTCATGTTTGATGTAGTTGCTGGGTGTTGCTGGGTCAAACCGTACGCGAGGCGCAGATCATCGGACTTCATATGGAACAAAAAGACGCTCAAGTCCCAGCGCGAAAGCGGCTCCTCGTCGAGCGGCGGCGGCGGGTGTGGTCCTGCATATATGTTCTCGATCTTCTCGTTTCCCTGCAACTAGGGCGGCCACCAGCGATCCACGACCATTACTGTCGCGTTACCCTACCATCTCGCCTTGGTGACTCCGACATTGATTGGGATGGCGATGGTCTACCGGAGAATTGTACCGGCCCGTCCACTGGTGACTACCACATCGCGTTGATAAAGTTCTCCGACATTATCAGCCACGTTTTACGAGAGCAATACAGCACCAACGATACGCAAGATCTCGCCAGCGAGCTACTGAAGACCAAGGAACTAAATGCTCAGCTTTCGCAATGGAAGCAGTCCCTACCGAGAGCTCTACGGTTTGATCTAGGCCATGCGTTTGAGAAGGACTTTGTTTTTAAACGCCAGGTGAGCAAAACAACTCCCCCTCCACTCAGCCACTCGGTGCTAAGGACGGTCCAGCGCAGTATGTTCGCGATCAAGTATCATCACCTGCGTGCTTTGATATACCGGCCCTACCTTTGCTACCCAGTATTGCGCAATCTCGACGACAACACCGAAGCGACGTTTGCACAGATCGACTGGGCGCTGGTAAGCACGTACGAGAGGATTTGCATCTTGGAGGCCCGGGAAACCGCACGGCTTTTGCACTCCATCTCAAGCGAAATAGATTTGGTGCAAGATTTCCCCTGGTGGCAAATGATCTCGTGCTTGATACTCGCCGGCTCGATCTTGGTGGTCTCGGGCATTTTCGCACAGCACAGCGAGGAGGCAGCGGACGGCATGGATGCTGCAAGTATCAGCGACGACGCGGAGACGTGCCTCAAGGTGTTTGACGCATTGAGCGCCAACTCAACCGGGGCGAGGATGGCGCGGGACATGATGGAGAGGCTGAAGGAGTACGGTCAGTTATGGAGTATGTGATTGAGACCACTTGACAGCATTATGCATCTTGCTGACGCTTGTAAAAAGAAACCGAAATTGCCACGGCGCAGACCCAAGCCCAGGGCTGCAGGACCACTGGTTCTCAGGAAACACTACCGGTATACAACGCAGGCACCTCACTGGATAGTTCCAATGCGGCCGATCATCGCAATGATGCGTCGCAACATTCGGTGCGCACTCCAAGCGCGTGGCCGCCAGAACTCGTCGACTCTATGGTATGGTCGAGTCAGTTTCTGGGAGCCGCTCAGCCGAGGGAGCCTGTGTGGTACCATAGCAACCAAACAGAGTAACGGCGGTTCTAGGTAATGGCGGGAAAGTTGCAGAGGTGACCATAGCGGCGTTGGATCCGGGTTATCGGTACCAGTTTGATCTCTCGATGCACAGGATGACGCGTTGTGACTACGATCTGGCAAGATCGAATCTGCTGAGGGTCTTGTACATTGCCAAGATTGTTAGATGTGACAAATTATGCAACCTCATACTTCCAAGTTTGCTGCAGAAATACAAGTACTATTTTCCTCCGATTTATTGTGGTTGCGGATATAACTTGGGGAACTGGCGCGTTCACGCAGCTTCGTCTTATACCCGCCCGAGAAATCATTCTATGATAACATCCGTCTATAAAATCTATAGCTTGATGAAATGAAGAAACTGAAATTCTGTTTCTTAATAATTTAATTAAATTAGAAAATAAAATTTCTCGGTTTTCTTCATCAATACTGTTCATCTACTTGAATTATTATAAATAGGTGTTGCTATATATAACCTGACTAGGAGACTGACTGTCTTAAATCACTAGGTAGGCGGAAGTATAGTCAGAAGCGTGTTAGCATTGGACTAGTCGTCATACGGCGTTATTATTACTATTTTCGACCTGCCAATACCCTGCGCAGTCTCTAGTTATTACCTCCGGACCGCCGACGGACCGCCACTGCAAGGCTAGGGTTTGCTATGCTCTGGCGATATATTTGACGAGAGTGATGGTGGAAGCCGCGAACGCGTTCTTCATTAGGTTATGCAACACAAGTTATGCAGCCACCATAAGAGTCTCGCGAGGCTGAGTCTGGGGGACGCGCTGAGTTGGGAAGGCTGCAGGCACAGCCACCAGGGAGAGACCGCCGGCCGTCTTACTTGCATCGGCGCGTACATGTCACCCAGGCAATCACTCTTCGCTGAGGTGTCATGATTTGTTTTCCGTACTGAACATTGCCTCGAAAATCGCAAGAACAGACGGCTACTGTGAAGCTCTACGAGCTTGGTCGTCTTGGAAGGCGAAGATTCTCGGCAACGATGGATCCGCTTTCGATATGCACATCAGCAGTTGCGCTGATTGGAGTGTCCAAAAATGTAGGGGCTAGTTGCTAGCTTGGAAAGGGGGACCAACCAGATCGTTACGATGCTTACTGCTCTCAGGTCACGCAAGCTCTGTGCAGATTCACACGATTTGCCTCCCATGCCGATGCTCATGTGGCGTCTCTCTGCCGCAAAATCACCTCGTTGACAGAGTATCTGTCGTCTATAAACGAGACTCTCGAGAGCTGCCGTCGTAATGCGTGCCCTCTTGCTCTTGTCGACGCCAAGCTGTGGCGCCAGAGTGACCTGGCGCTCCACGACTGCAAGGCGACGCTGGATGAGCTGTCCGCTTTTGTCGCAAAGCTCAAATTGTCTGGCAAGACTCCGTTCTGGCGCGTCAAGGTCGCTATCGACATGAGCATCCACGCTGGCAAGCTCGAACAGTTCCGTGATAGGATAATGCAGTCGAATTTTGCGCTGCAGACGGTTCTGCAGACAATCGTCGTGTGCGTGCCATCGTCCATCTCTCGAAACAGGGGGAAGCAAGTCTAACATTGCGTACTAGGTCGGTCTCGCTTCAAAACAACGCTTCGCAGAACGATATCCTGTCGGAACTGGGCAAACTCAGGGTGTATATTGATGATGCGCTGTGGTTCGCAAAGCGGCCATCGGGCGGCACTCGAACCAACTTGGCGGCGCTATCAATGGCTACCAAAAACCTGGAGGGCCTCGCAAAAGCTGCAGAGAGCTTCCACTCCAGCGCAACAACCAGTGTTGGAAGCTCGCTTGGAGGCTCCATCGCTGGTTGGGCACCACCAGCTGGAGGCGCAGCAAGTTCAGTTCCTGGCCTGTCGCCATTTCGGGCAGAGCGTGTGCATGGGTACATACAAAACACCCGTCAGGAATCAAATCCACTTACTGCCACGATAACGGAGGCGAGGGACTTTCATCCCATCGAGTCTTCCGAGTACTTGATCCCAAACGAGTCCGCTGATCTGAGGGAAATCCCATCCATGCCCGAGAAACCATCTCCCCATGTGGGTATTCAGCTACCGCTGGCCGAAGTACTCGAAGACTTTGCCATAGTAAAGATGAGGAACAGAGCTTTTGGGAGTGCAGCTACATTGTTGAACAAGGCTTTGAGTGGTGAGATGGGGCCAATCACCAAGAGGGAGACTCAAATGCGGCTACAAATCCGGCTTGGGATATGTCACGTTTTGCAGCGCAAAATTCCTGAGTCGCGGAGAGTCATTTCTAAGCTGGAACTGAATGGCGGACTTGAGTTCATAGAGGTTCTTCATCTGATGCATGCTCTGGCTCTGGTCTATTTTGCCCAATACGACTTCGCTGGGGCACAGGATCTCGGCATGAAAGTCCTAAATGCTAAGATGAGGCTTCTAGGCGAGTCAAACCCGGAATTCTTGGCATCATTAGGCTTTTTGGGGCACCTATATGAAACGTTCGACGAGCTGGTACACTCAGAAGCCAGTCATCGCCTCATGCCCCACGACTACGTGTACAGCCACCCGAAAAGCGAGTTTTATTTCCTGGCAGAGCATTCCGAGCTACTGCCTGCGATGGCGCCGCCGCCGGAGCAATTTGAATTACCTTGCGCATCTCTCTCGGAGGATTCTCAGAGCGACTCTTCACAGACATCAACGGATGAGTGCGCGCCGAATCACGGCCTCCAGAGAGCCTTGACGCGGTACGAAAGCATACAGAAGCGAAACGAAATCATGCAGAGGGATACAATGAAGGAATTTGTATCCATGACCGTAGTTAAACCTCCGGGAGAAGCCATGACCATTGAACCTCTGGGAGAAGATTGTCTCGCGTCCGAAACATCTTCCCCCAGAGACGCACAGAAGCCCTTCATGTCCCGCAGCACGACTACGCTGCGCCGACACTTCAGCACCTGGCGGTCCTCTTCGGAGCGCATGGGGTGGGCTGTAACGGGCGATCGGAATATGCGAAGATCCAGAACGGTGCTGCACAAGGCACGCCCTGGAAGCCAAACGGTATCTACGGGGTCAGCCGGATTGGCGAGGGCGAAGAAGCTTCTCAGCATACCAAAGGCGGAAACACCAGTGATCACCACGGAGGAGATCTGCTCAACGACAACCGCGGAGATCTCCTCAACGACAACCGCGGAGGAAATCTCCTCAACGACAACCGCGGACGCGTGGGAAGACCACCCAATATTTGAGCTGGATTCGAAATGCATCACCACGAGCGACCCGGCCAACCGGCTGGCAGGTGCCCTCGAAGAGCAGAAAACCCCTGCCGATGACGGTGCCCCGGCGTTGATGCCTGACACTCCGCAATTGCAAATACTGCGAAAGAGAACGCAGCGATTGCAAATTTCCTTGGACAAGATACCTGAACTGCCGGAGCTCGCTTCGGGCGATGGTTGTGCCTTGGAAAGTCGGGCGACGATAGTCCTCGGGGACTCGGACAACTCTTCCGACGACAGCATCAGCAGAGGACCAAGCGTATCTGACAATCGCAGCACCGTTTCTGGAAGCACCCGCAGCACCAATACAGCATTTTCAGAAGTGTTTCCCGCGTCTTCCGGTGACTCCAAGGATAGTGACAGTCCAACAGTGCTGCGATCAGCGTCGCAACGACATGAAGTGGCCAAACCGGCCAAACATGGCCCTCTTCCCTCCCTTGATCGTCCCAAGACTTCGAAACCATCTGATAGAACGCATGCCTCGATTCCATTCTTTGGTAGCTTCAGTGGCGCGCGGCAGCTGGCAAGCCTGCTGGCCGCGCATCGCCTTGGACGTTCCACAAAGGAACAACCCCGCGGTCCAGACTGGCTCCGCGATGGTTCACCGGAAGCGCCAGACACCGGGCCTGGATTGGAAATGGATGAATGCCGACCACAGTCACCGAATCTAGGTACACAGGTACTGCCGAATGTTTCGTGTCGCGTATGGAGAGATGATGCTGGCGAAACACATGGCCTGCAACGTACCCTTTCCTGGATTCGCGGTGACGAAGATCGCTTTCTTGTCAACAAGCGGAACCAGGAAACTTCATGATGGATGTTTGAGTACAAGTTGAATAAGCTAGGTATAGCGATTGTGATCTTTTAGCAAGTAGGATATCGGGCCTTTTGACCTGTCAGAACGAGTACAGACACGGCAATTGGTAGGGTTGTTTTTGCGATGGAGTGGAAGAGAATGCGCCAAGTCCGAGTTTGCTTCACAAGATATGACAAGATTGAACCTGCTGGGGGTTTGACATTGCCAAGATTGTTATCTACGATAAAGGCATACGAACCTCGTAACTTTTAGATTTCTAACAGAAATGCCAGTACTATTTGATCGTATTCATCGTGTTTACGGATATTAAAGTAATAGTGACGGTGAAAGACAGCATAGCTTCGGGAACCGGCGCGCTCACGTAGCTTCGTGTTATTCAACGTGGTCAGCGTTGAGCCAAAACTTCAACGCGGGGCGGCGGTCTTGGTACCAGCAGCGGCTTCTTATCGCGGAAAAATTGGCTACAGTGGCAATGCCTGTCTCTCCCAAGGGAGAAAAAGAATCGCTGCAGAGAGGAACCCCGGCAAAGACGCAGATGGTCCTTTATTCACGGTGCGAAACCTTGGGCAGGTGAAGTCGCAGCTCGGGGCCTTCTTTCTTCGCCGCGGGATGAAATTCGCGGCCTTTTCCCGGAGGAAGCATTCATGTCGTCCAGCGCCGCACCAGCAGCAACTATATATGCTACCATAAGGCGCTCTGCATGCCTAGCATGGCTAAGGAGCATGGTTTGGTCCGCCGACCCGGTCGGGCTGATGGTGAAGTTGCGAGATGTGTATGATATGAAAGACTATGTAAGTGGTCACGTTTATCAAGGACCATATATGCTTGATGGATGCCAACATGATGAGGCAGGGACGCCAACAGACTGAGCGGTTGCAGGGGCATAATCGGACGGCACGTCTCCTGGAAGCGCAGAGGCTAGTTGCTTCAGACATCCGCGGCGATCTACACAGCAATCTGTCTCACACCGCATGCTATCAACAGCCTCCGTCTTCTCTGTCGCACATCTCCGTCCACGTCCAGTGTCAACTCGGTCAAAATCCTCGAGACCTCGGCCGCTGCATCCACATTAGTACGTCCAGCTCCACCTGCCATGGCGAGCACAGGGTCCTACTCACAAATGAGGCTCGTCACTTCGGAGATGCGCTGTGGGAAATTCGCAATGGCTTCTCCGGAACGGAGACTATATAGCGGCTTCAACGAGCCGGTCGCATCCACGACGCTGTTCTCCACAGCGACCGCGTGATTCCGATCCCTCTCTCCGTCAGCACAGGTACAGCATGTCTGCCGCAGTAAGCAACATACCTAGCTCTGTTTTCCATCGCGAGTACGTCCAAGGCATTCTGGAATGTCGCGAACCCCTCGCGTTGATGGCGTTCGATTTTATCGAGTCTTCGATCCATGGTATCGAGTCTTCGATCCATGGTATCGAATTTTCGATCCATGACATCGAATTTTCGATCTATGGCATCGAATTTTCGATCCATGGCATCGAGTCTTGCCACTACTCGCTCTATTCCCTCCAATACGCGTTGGCTGTTGTCTACCACGGGCAAGTTGGCCACCCTGGTGAACTGGCCGGCTAGCGTCTCGAAGCTGTCTGAAATCACAGAAAAATCAGGGCGTAAAGACGACTCCGCCATTGTTGTGGATATAGCTGCTGTTGCTGATGTTGCTGATGTTGCTGATGTTGCTGATGTTGCTAGTTTTGTTGAGGTTGCTGATGCTGTTGCTGTTATTGCTGTTGTTAATACCGTGGATGCTGTTGATTCTATGAATACCGATACTGCTGATGCTGTTGATGCTGTTGACGCTGTCAATACTGTTGACGCTGCCAATGCCGTTGATGCTGCCAATGCCGTTGATGCTGTTAAATGCTGCTCATGCTGTTGATATAATTAGTGTTATTATTGATGGTAATCCTGATGGATGATAATCACCCTAGCGACGTTCAGCGCCACAATAATGACTCGGTCACCTGACCTTGGCTTCAGACAAGGTGATGCCTGTATAGACGAAAAAAGAACTATAGAGCAGGATTTGCAATTATAGCTAAAAATGGGGTGCTTAATCTAGCTATATCGGCTATACCAGCTTTTCTATAGCCTCACTCTTATGGGTGCGTAAAGACCTCCAGAGGATGATGAGAGGCAGATATTCGTGGAAGCGCATTGACGATGAAGCTGACAATGATTCAATCACCTTGTCCATTCGCAGCCTAGTCGGGGTTCACGGCCCTTCTTTCTTCCGGCGGGGTGTGTGGGCCCACTGGGTGGGTGGGGTGGGTTAGGTGAGTCCTTATGATAGCTTCTCCAAGCCGCGGGATGAAATTCGCGGCCTTTCCCTAGACGCAGCTTTCATTTTGTCTAGCACTATACACTTCCATACGGCTCCCTGCTTGCATAGCATGGCTGTCCGGAGCAGGATCAAGCCTGCCGACCAGCTAGGGCTGAAGACGAAGCTGCGAGACGCGTACGATAAGAAGGACAATGACAAAGTGGTCGCCTTCGTCCAGGAAAATGTGCGTGATGGATGCCAACATGATAGAAGCGGGGACGCTAACATACTCGACAGCTAAAGGAGCCTAATCGGACGGCACGTTTCGTGGAAGCGCAGGCTTCGCCGGACCGGACCACCATCTAAGTCACAACACCCTGAATCATTTTCCTAATGATTGGCGGCTTTGACTACCCGACAATACAACAAGACGGTAGTGTACAGTCGACTGAAATAAATCGCGCTGGGTTTGGGTACGAACTGGACAGCGGAAATGATTTTCGCTACACATGACAACAGCCGTCGTTATCATAGACTGAGGCCAAAATCTAAAGCGAAATCCCTGAACTCGTTCCCGGGATCTGGCCGCGTATCGATCGGAATCGGGTCGTTCCAGTCCCACCCCGAATACGCCTCGGGTGCTTCTCCCCAATTCCAATGCCAGCCTGGATCTGGCACGGTGGTAGCGAAAGCAGCTTGGTGGCAGTCCGTTGACTCTGCCTCTCGGTCCAGAACGACGTCGATGCTTCGCGAGCCGTCCGCACCAGTAGCCTGAGCCCTGCGGCTCATGCTTGGCCTCATAGATCTTGCCATGGGCTTCCGCCTCTTTGTCGTGGACACGTCCTCACCATCATGCCGTCTCTTCTGACCGTGCCGGGACGAGGAGGCAATAGCATTCTCCTCATTCGAGCATGGAAGTGGATGAAGACACGGTGAGCGGCTGTCAAGTACAGAGGCACCGCTTGGTAGAGGGCTGAACGCAGCTGTGGGATTTGAAGCGGGCTGCGTGGGTAGCGTATTTGGTGACGGAGCGCAGGGAGTCGTCGATGATCCCGGCATTGCCTCTCCATGTTTCGGGGGAGGGATTGGGCCAGTAACTGACAGCTGGGCCACCAAGGTTTCGACCGGCACGCTGAACAGGGCTGTGTCTGCGAGCACATCCAACGATTGGGCAACTGCAGACTGAGATGCTGCCACGGCGGCTGTCTCACGATAGAGTGGTTGGCCATCTGCGACAGCACCCTCAAACCCCGTGACAGAACTCGCCGGCGGCAAGCTCTGAGCTCCTCTGTTTGTATCGCCATGACAGTCGCCGCCTCCGCCGATTGCCCCAGCACTGTCGCAGTTATACCTTTGCTTTGGACCGCCGAATCAAGCCCAGTAATTAGCACAAATCCAGCCTAGGTATCTCTGTGCCGTTGTTTCGAGCGTTCTCGATGCCTCTGGTAGTTGGGCAAGTTCGGCAGTTATTTTCGCACCTTCTCGCCTTAGATCCGAAAGGAATGTCCGATACCGTTCGTGCGTTGTCCGACGCTCGTAGCTAGACGACCAGCGGACGATTGTGCCATGGGTACTCAGTGTTCTCACAATTTAGTGTACCCGGGACTAAGGCCAACGACGGCGCTGATGGAGAATTCTTGCATCAGGCCCCAGTACATGTTGCCTCGCGCGAGATACTGGCCCATGTCCGCACTAATCTTGGGCTTCGCAATAGTTGGATTGTGGAGTGCTGCCACGTCCGTAATTTTCAGCTTTGCCGAATTCGCTGTATAGTAGAAAACATTGCCGCATCCATGGTTCAGTCGTCAATCGGGTGGGCGGGGGCGGCGCCAGGCAAGTTGGCGACAATCCTCCGGCGTGCTGGAGCGTCGAAGAACCGGGAGCACGCAACGGCGACACGGCTATTGTCGAGATTGAGCGCGCCTGTTTCTTGGTCGCTTTTGTTCGGAAGAGTTGCGGCTCCAGCTGAGGCAGGAGCGTCGCGCACCGCCGGAGGTACGGACGGAGCTTGCCCAGCAAGGCTGTCTTTGTACTCTCAGTAAACTTGGGCCAGAAGCTGCAGACAAGTCGGTCGAGGGCATCAAGAGAAGTGAACTCTGCTATCTCCTGTTCCATATTCGGTTGTGGTCAGTTGTGATGATGCTGCGGACAAGTTCGAAACTCGCGGTGCGCCATGCTGAGAGTCCAGGGAACCGCAGGCACACATGACCTAGGCATTCCGAATCCCAGAACAGTTCAACTAGGAGCATGGTATGTCCATCCACGACAGGGGTCAGCATGTATGCATGAAGATCATGCCCTGTTTTGTTCGATCTGTACAATTTCCCAAACCCGACAAAACAGGACCCGACAGAAGGTATTGTCACATCCAGCTTTAAGCAACCGAGTAATAGGTCGACGACACGCTTCCGGCGAAAGGGGAGATGTCGCTGAGATAGGCATGCATAATCGTGACGATGTAGTCGGATGAGAACAATCATCTGCAGGAGCACACCGCTCTTTACAATGACGACCATCGGCGTCACTGAATACCAGGCTCCCTGGAGGCAGTGTCTTTATTAGGTGCTCATTCCGATATTAACCGTCTTGACAATAACCGGTGCTGGCGTCACTAAGGATACACGGCATCGGCGATATTAGGGTTACCTCGCATTGCCCGCGCTGGTACGCAGCTCCAAAACACAGGCCAGGGAGGCGAGTCAAGCTGCACGGTGGGATAGAGGTTCCCCCTAACCCGGGCAGTCCCGCCGAAGCTTGGTGTCGGAGAGTGTGATTCTGCAAGGCAAAAGCCTGCTAATGGGGGAAGGGCTGGATCGACTGGCCAAAAGTCAGGGGCGCACGCCACGCCCAGACACTCAGACACTGTCAGCAATGATTTAAATATTCCTACTTACTCTGTAATCAAAAACTTCTTCTTCAATCAAACTTTGCTTTTTACTTGAGATTGCTTACACCCGTTACTTAGTCTATAAGAAAAAGTACGGAGACGGCAATTGGTAGGGTTGTATGGCGACGGCTTCTAGGTGTACCGTTGCGCTATAGAGACCTCAAAAAGATCAAGTAATAGCAGCCGATAAGGCTGAATATCCCTAGAATCCGCTATAAGGCTTTACGGACCGTGACAGGTTACTTTTGCCAGGGCGTGGAAGAGGCAAAAGTACATCGCCTGTTGCGAAGACAAATACCGACTTAACGCCATTCAGCAATATCTAGAAAGCTCATAAAAAGCAGCAACCCCGAAAGCACTCAAGTACCAGTATATTCTCGTTCCGACAGGTCTCTCCAACAACCAGTAAAACCACACCTCGCCCCCCATTAGTAGCCGCTTTGTTCCCCTACGATTATCAATCAAACTCCTTATGGATCAAACTACAAGTGGCGCTATAATCCGGCGCTCTGACCTAAAGGTAAGCCAATACCAGCGTTTCTCACATGAATCTAACACTGTGTAGAGTACTGAATCGAAGATGGTGAGACACATGCGCCAAGTCTGGGTGCATTTCACAAGATATAATGGAAATGTTGCCCTTGAAGTATTTAAAGTCGGGACTGTGTGGATAGTGTGTTTTGCGGACGGATCTATGGCCATACAGGCCCTGGCATGGACCACCGACTTACAGTCCATTTGTACGATTCTCCATGAGGCATCTAACGTCCTGGCAGTCACGCGGGAGGTGCTGAATGGGAAATCAGCTTGGAGAGCGGTGAGAGACGTTAGCATAGACAATATGCCGGCAGAGCTAGTGCACTACAGTTTGGTTCTGTGGCTCACGGGCAACCAGACTCCAAAGGAGGCTGAGGCTGGGATTATGGCGGGCATGACCTTAACGACTATGACGCACTGCAGCCCAAGATAACCTCCAGCGACTCAATAGCACCACAGTCCATCACTAGTTGGCGTTGCATGTAGGGAATACAAAGCATCGGTCGAGGGTAGCGCCAATCACCCGGCTGTTAGACCGCCACGTTTACAGGGCAGTGTTATAGTCGGAGAGATTCTTCCATGCTTATAACATTTACGAGGCGTGCATTGTGTTCGTGAATTTTGCGGTACATTAACTACAGACGATTCACGATCCTGTGGCGCCACCAAGCAGTCTGCTTTCAGCTCGAACTACATAAAGCTAGTCTACTCCCGTGTAACTCACTTGGACAATTGGATCTCAACCCCCTAGACATAAGTCATATTCCTCTACTTCATAACCCTCTTACGATAGCTGCCTCCCATATGGAGCCTCGACGAGTTCCTCTCCTCGGCGGCTGCCACTGCGGCGCGACCCGGTACGTGCTCTTCCTCACGCTGCCCGCGCCGCACCACGCCTCCCGCGCGCGCCGCGACGGCGAGCAGCGCATCGCGCGCTGCAACTGCACCACCTGCCACAAGATGGGCCTCTTCCACCTGAGGCCCGCCGACGCCGCCGCCGACTTCCTGCTGCTGCGCCCGCTCGACCCGTACGCCGCCCTCGGCGACTACCTCACCGACGACCGGGAGATCCACTTCCTCTTCTGCCGGACCTGCGGCGTGCGCTGCTTCAGCACCAACGCTGCGGGCGAGGTGGTCGACGTCAATCCGGCGGCGCTGGGCTTGCCGCAGGACGGGGAGAAGGAGGCGGGCGGCGCGCCGACAAAGGCGTGGAGGGCCGTCAGGGGCAGCGGCGCCCCGGAGTACGGCACCTTTGTCTCGGTCAACGGGCATACGATCGACGCGGGGCAGAGCGAGTTTGATATGAGGGAGCTGACAGAGAAGAAGAAGTGCGGTACCTGGATACGTTTAGTGAGTATGGTAAGGGGCTACCTGGTCGTTGGGACCGGCCTCATGACCATGGTTGTTATTAGAAGCTAGCAATTAAGATTGAATGAAACTGACATTAAATTTTGAATATATTAGTATTATGTAGGTGGAGATTGAAAATTATTTGTTTGCTTCTAGAATGAGGGAGAAAGCATTCACGCCTCTGCCTTTGCACCAACCACCCCGTCCAATTCCGGGTACTGGGGTATGCGGAAGGGGTCACTAGACCTCAGGATAACCGACTGGAACATCTTATCCAGCTTCAGCTTCGTCGCTGCGGACAGCAGCAGGTTAACAAAGCACACCTTCATCTTGCCCTCGCAGTACGGCCCCTTCGTCACCGCCCGCGGTATGTCCTGCACCGTGTCCACGTACGGGCGGAACCGCTTCTCGTACGCCGCCAACGCCTCCGGTAGATGCTCCACGCCGTGCCGCGCAATCTCGCCCGCGAGCATCGTGGCGCCGATCAGCGCGACGCTGGTGCCCATGCCGGTCAGCGGCGTCGGCGAGTAGCCCGCGTCGCCGACCAGCACGACGCGGTTCCGGGACCACGCGCGGCTGCGGATCATGTGCGTCGACGAGGCGTAAAAGTCGTCCGCCTTGTGCATGGCGTCAACGAGCTCCGATGCGCGCCAGCCGGCGTCGCGGAACAGCTCTGCGAAGAACCGCTTCTGCGCGTCAACGTCTTCGGCCAGCACGGCGTCGAGCTCCGCGGCGCGGCCGCGCACCGCCATGTTCACCTGGCCCTCGCGCTCGGCGTGCACGCGCGTCATCAGCATCCGCTTCCGCGTGGCTATGTAGAGCGTCGTCATCCTCTCCGTGTCCGGCATGCGCGGCGTCTTGAAGAAGCACAAGTAGACGCCCATGTTGACCGCGTCGTCCGCCGCGCCGCCTTCGGCACCACCGAGC
>LUFD01000934.1:35181-51459 GCA_003025255.1 Cordyceps pruinosa | reverse complement strand
AAAAAAAAAAGGACGCCAGAGTTTCTCAACCTACACCTACCGAGACTGCGAAACATAGCAGTTTCTTTACTGACCGCAAGGGAAAGGAAAGCGTCTTTTCTTTCATACAAGAGAAAATGTCCAAGGTCTTCATCGTCAGCGGCGCCAGCAAGGGCATCGGAGCCGCCGTCGCGCGGCACCTCGTCGCGCAGGCGCACAGGGTCGTGCTGACGGCGCGCTCGGCGGACGCGCTGGAGCGCGCGCGCGCGGCGCACCCGGGCCAGGTGGAATACGTGGCGGGCGACATGGCGGATCCTACGGTGCGTCTCTTGATCGAGGGGGCAAGCAATACGTGAGGAAGGGAGGGGGGCAGGGTTTCGGGAGCTGATGTTTCCTTTTCTCGGCATGTAGATTGCCGCGAGGCTGGCCGAGGTCGCCGTTGACAAGTTTGGTCGCATCGACGGCGTCGTCATCAACCACGGCGTCTTGGAGAACACGGCGCTGGCGGACATGAGCGTGGAGAATTTTAGAAGCATGTACGAGATCAACGTCGTTAGCTGCTTCGCCATGGTAGGCCGAAGATGCACAGACAGTGAGCGCCGTTAAGTGGAAACTAACGAGCCATCACAGGCCAAGGCGGCACTACCTGAACTACGCAAGAACAAAGGCTGCATCGTCTGGGTTTCATCCGGCGCCGCTACCAAGACGTACCAAGCATGGGGCGGCTACGGCTCTTCCAAGGCCGCCATCAACTCCTTGTCTGGTCATTTCGCCGTCGAGGAGAAGGACATTACCAGCATTGCCATCCAACCCGGCCGGGTTGACACTGACATGCAGCAGCTGATTCGGGACACGGGTTCGGATACCATGGACAAGGCTGTCTACGACACATTCGTCAAGGCCAAGGAGACGGGGGGCCTTCGCAAGCCGGAGCAGCCGGGTAACGTGATTGCACGGTTTGTGGCTGCGCCATCCCAGGCACTCAGCGGCAAGTTTGCAGCGTAAGGACAGAAGCATTCCGCAGTCGGGGAAACATGGCTAACACCAAGACAGTTGGAACTCACCTGAACTGACTGCCTACCAAGAGCAGCAGTGAATAGATGGAATGGCTCGAAAGACTGGATAGAACACTACTAGATGCCATATTAGCCTCGTGTTTCAATCATGCAAACGGCAAGACAAATAGATGAAGAGAGGGTTTGCAATCAGTCGAAAGATGAAAAGCTCTTATTTTACTCCACATGGTAATTCAGTATTAGCATGGAATATAAGATTGTATCATCACAGCAAGGGTATCACGGCAGCAATGCAAAATGTTGTTCTTACCATTTATACAGGGGTGGTCGGTGGGTGTTGGACAGTCATCGATCGGTTGCGGTTGTCAGGAAGGGGCAGGCAATCCTAATCACTTGGTTGTTAGCCTCGAGATGCGTCAACGTGAGAAACGCGAGAGGTGTAGCCACAACCACGACGGTAGTCGTTTCAGCAACGTGTCATTTGGCTTGACTTGGTCATTCGGCATCGGAAGCTTGTCGGACCTCCTAAGCCTGGGGCGACAACACATCTCATCATAGAAGACCGGACGGAGACGGTGGCAGAAGGGCGAGGCTCGCGCGAGGTGGAAGAGCTAGGGCTGGAGCTTACCTGATGGGACAGAAGATGGGAAGAGGGGTGGCATCACAGAAAATGGCTTCTCTCTTTTTTCGAGTCATCAGTCAAATTCGTAAAGAACGACGGCAAAAAATGCACGGGTGCAGCCAGCATTCGAGGTGATGAGAAGAAGAGAAGTCTGGAAATTTTCTGAGCCAAAAAATTAGAAGGTGTAGGTAGCGTGGAGCTGGTCCGTGCACAGCAAAGCAGCTTTGGACAAGTGGGCCTGTGCATTCTGAATGGCGAGGCTGGCGGTTTGAGGCTTGGGCCTGAAGACCTTGAGTTTCCAAGCTTCAGAGGGGCAGAGGAGGACATGCTGACGGACGGGTAGCAGATGTGAGGACTCACGGGCCAGTATAAAATTGTGCGAAAAGTGTACAAAAATGGTACGAACCGGGTACAAAACAGGGTACAAAAAGGGTACGAAAGTTGGGCAAAGCACCAGCGCCACTTGATGCCACACAGCCTTTTGACTGGCCTAAAAGACGCGCCTGGCTTTGTCTACTACTACCTCCCTAGCAACATGTCGCAGATGCCAGTTACCTGGCAGTAGCACCTCCGAAAATAAAGATAAAAAAGGGCCCCCTCTCCCGCTCGTTAGCTGGTTTGACACGCCTCTCACCTCGCCCACCTCGCCCGCCTGCACGCTTCCACGCTTGCATTCCCGCGACGCTGTAATAACTCGCGCCGCTGCCCCACCATCCCACCAGTCCAAGTCAGCCCCCAAAAGCTCTCTCGTCGAACCTCGCCTGTCGACTGTCGACTGTCGGCGCGTACCCGTCATTCCGCGCGCATTCTCGCCCGCATCTCGACGCCGTTTTCCGGTTTACCGTCTATTCCCGCTCTGCTTTGCGCCATTTGCGTCTTCGCGACATGTCCGACCACGAGTTTGGAGGTGAGCCGCCCCCAGCGGCGTAGACAATCCACTGACACCGCGCCACCACCAAATGGCTTCCGCACTACGTCTTCGTCTTCGTCAAAGTATCTATCCGCGCACTAAATACTCATCTTTTGTATAGGCAACGATGACCTCTCGCTACCCAAAGGTATGTTTGTCGGCAGAAACCCCACGCCGCGCACCGCAAACGGGCCGCTCCCATCTCAGACTCTCCGCCGTCTCAGCTGTTGGCCCTTCGGCTCTCGTCCCACGCCGCACAGCATGTCCACTGACCTTGACGCAGCTACCGTCCAGAAGATCGTGACGGAGATTTTGCCGCCTGCCGCAGGCGTCGCCTTTGCTAGGGAGAGTCGCGATCTGCTCATCGAGTGTTGCGTCGAGTTCATCACCCTCGTCTCATCAGAGGCCAACGAGATTTCCGAAAAGGAGGCCAAGAAGACGATAGCATGTGACCACATCACAAAGGCCCTTGAGCAGCTCGGCTTCTCCGATTATGTACCGGCCGTCATGGAAGCGGCTGCAGAGCACAAAGAAGTGCAAAAGGTGTGCAGCCCAAGCGTGAATGCCATCCTCGAGGGCCGCAATATGCACCATCGGCATCTACTTCTTTCCTACGAAGCCTACTAACACGGAAATAGGGCCGGGAGAAGAAATCAGACAAGTTTGCTAACAGCGGCATGTCCATGGAGGAACTGGCTCGGCTCCAAGAGGAACAGTTTGCCCAGGCCAGGCAACGCCACGGCTAATTCATTTGCTGCAGGTTATATCACGTTCGGTTGTGAATTAGACATTGCTTGGCGTTTATAGAGGATATCTATTCGGTACAATTTTTATAAAAAAAAATTTCAATTCGTATGTGTCGCGGTGGCGTCCCACTACTGACGGTGACTTCACCCACCCAGTGCTTTAGTCTTCTACGTCTTTTACTCCTCTTTCGTGATACCCATAAACCATACTGAAGCGGTTTAAAAAAGGCGAGTTGACAACAAATCAGCAGTTTTACGAAAGCCCGCGCATAGTTTTGGAGGAAGAAAAATGCCATGTTTACACTGATCTTACGCTGAATACACAATGCAATTGAGAGCAGACTTCGATTCACCCTGCAGAGACTCTTATCGATAAGCAGTTGTGAAAATGATGTAAACATCAAGACTCAGATAATCGTAACGAGCCTCGTGCATGCACAAGCATCAAGCGACACACACATATACTTTCGATTATTTTCACTCATGGCTATCAATCCGAATCTTTGGTCCAACACAGGGAGACGGGTATTACCAACAGCATAGTATCCGTTGCACAGAAGCACGTGACTAGTACCAAAAGACTTCCAAAGGTACTTCTACTTAGCAGGGTTCCTTATATAATCCTAAGGTATCTTTATACTTCGCCATCATCGCTACCTTTCCACGGTGATAAAATAAAACGAAAGCAAAGGATAAAAAAGCGAGGGGAAGGGAACCTAACGCCATCAGTTGCTTCTATCGCCTTTCCTCGTGTCAATCTCATTTTCCCGTCAGTCACGCCGTCGCCTCCTCTTGAGAAGACTCACCAAGCCAGCCCGTAAGCCCAAGCGCATCTGCATCCGCCACAGATTTTCTAAACCATAATAGCCACTCTGCTCTATCACAACAGCTGCATTTGCTATAACGGCTTCTCCCGTCATAGCAGCCAACTCCCCCATAACCGTCCTTTGTACGACTAGCAATATAATCCTGTACTGTTAGCGCCTATCGAGAAAAGTATTAGTAACGTTCCCATTACTACACGCTAGACTCTCTCTAAAATGGGCTAGGAAGAATCAACTATAGTAGATAAGTCTACACCCCCCTAGACTCTATTAGAGCGTAGCATATTAACTATTACTAACTACATTAAAAGTAGTAATATCTAGTGTATTATTATTATAACTAGTGCTAGAATTTCTACTACCATAGGAAGTAGGGGATACTCCTAGCTTTATTAAGCTCGTTATATTAACTACTACCTTATAGTTCCTAATTTTAAGTTATTAAAGACTAGGCTCTATAATAACCTAGCTTACTTAAATCTACTTTATACTAAGGTAGTTTTTAAGATCTCGTACTTTAAAGAGAACTTAAAGCTATTTTACGTACTTATAAAAGAGCTATATCCTAGTAAATTCTACCTTATAGTCTCTTATATATTTCTAGCCCTACTAGTAAAAAAGGATCTACTATATATATTATTTATATAAAATATTAACTATTTAGAATAAGCTACTAGTATACTATTAAAGAAGATTATAAAGGCTTATAGGAGTTTTACTACTTAATAGTACATTAAATATAAGAAAGACTTCCCTAATAATAAAATAAAGACCTATATCTACAATAGTAATATACCTTAATATATAGACGTAACTTATAATAGTCTTATTAAGTTAGATATTATATTCTTTAAAGAAGCTTTCTTTAAAGCGTTTTTTAAATAAAGCTATAAAGTAGTTATAGCTAATCTAGTTCTTATTATTAAGACTAGTCTATAGGTCTACCTATTTACTAGATTATTATAGATAGTATAGGAGTTTATCCTACGTGTCCTATTTAATATAGAAAGAGTAGGATAGATTAGAACTAGGCTAGATAACGTCCTATCTCTAGGACCTTATAACGACGGCATCCACTAGCTAGCTGCTAAGCTTAGCTAGGGCGATAAGCTAGAGAAGATATAGCGTAGCATCGTTAGTAACGACGAGGCTAAGAGGTAACTAAGAAGCTAAAAGGAGCGTACGAAGGAGGTAGATAAGGAGGTATAGAGGCTTATAGAAGATGTTAAGATTATACTAAGAATCTACAATAAAGAATTAACTAGTAATAAAGTAGTAGTAAGTAAGTCCTACTAGTTAGAAGAGGCTAAGCTAAGTAGAGACGTCTTAAAGTATAAAATAGACGTAGCTATAAAAATAGATAGCCCTACTAAGTGTAATAAAGTAGTACTACCTATATTAGAGATTATAAAGGACGACGTAGTAGTTATAAGGGTAGATATAGTAGATATAAGTAATAGAATTCCTAAGCTAGCCCTTTAGAAAGAGGAATAGAATTTATGGTATTTTACTTATATCTCGCGTAATTAGAAACTAGCGAAGCGGGGCTAGTGACGTCAAGGAGCTTAGTGATTATCATATAATAGAAATAACGACATATACTATGAATCTAGAACAGAACAGTAAAAGTTGCATCTACTCACGATGCATAGACAGACTACTTCAAATATTGGAATTTATTTAACAGCATCTTTACATGGTCGCCTTCGCCACGAAATAGGGCCAGCGGCTCGTAGTGGTTCGATACACGACGTCTCCTTCTGCACCTAACAACAGTCCGGCGTCTACCCATTTCGCTAGGAATTAGCCTATAAAAACTCGAGTGAGTGGTGCGAAGACCTGGTTTCGCTATTGTACACATGATATTTCCATCTTTTCTTCAAGCCGATGCTCAAGAGGACAGGCGGGGTATTGTTGCCAGCCTCTTCCGTATGACACAGGCAGCGCCTTATGAGCTTGAGCTCTTCCTCCAGGCTGGGCTCGCCATCATGACGATCGGTCTTCGGTGCGCTCGCATGTAAGCTTCGCGGAGCTTGGGGTCGGCGTCGGATCGGATAACGCTGCCGATGGACATGAAGAATCTGGTGCCGGTTAGCGATGCCAAGCACGAGGGGATAGGCACAGTACTCACCCAAAAGTAGCCCCGGAAGCACCCATGAATTGCCCGAGAGTTCTGAAGACTCCTTGCGATCCGGCGCCGTGTCTGAAAATGCTCACTGTGCCTGCCAAGAGTCAGCGTAAGATTCGGCGCAATGCATCTCGGCGCGGCAACGTACCGTATATGAAGCCAATGATGACACCAACAGCTTTGTGGTTTTGTTAGCGATCCTTCATCGTAACACGTATATCAGAAGGTAAAGCATACTTCCTCCCATCATCGCTCCCATTTTAACTGCAGAGTTCATTAGTACACAGTATAAGGACGTGTAATGCCAGTGCGATCCTACACTTGTCAAAGTTGGACGGGCCATGCTGGCCGCCCATAGGAACGTTGGCAACGGGTGGCATCTTCTTCGACTGTGCTGTTCCGCCGTCTTGTAGTTTGTCGTCGGGGTAGAATGCCGCCTTCACAGAGTCATTCAATGGTTATCCAGCAACCCGCGCCAGGATTCGGGACCTCGCCTCCCAATCGCGAGCGTTGATTGGGGAGGCCTGGAGCTGTACGGATAAATATTATCGCGGGCCGCTACGCGCCCCTCACAGTGTTTCTTATGCGAACCACCGGAAAAAGCACTGTCCGGTCACCTCACGTGAAGCGAATCTGAGAGGAAGAAGAATGCTGCTCTCGGGCCCTAAAGCAGCAGAATAATAAATAGGACGACCTCTCAATATCTCACTCGCATTTGTTGTACAAAAGGTTTTCTTGAATCGAAGGCGGTTGCTGTGGCGTGACGTACATGCCACAAGCAGGTAGATGCGCTGTCCACTGTGCGACCTCCAGGAGCGCTTCTGGCTTGACGGGGGTAGTGTCCAACACTATCTTTCGCTCCGGCTCAAGCCCCCGTGCCGTTAATCAACGTCGTCAATACCGATAGTCATCCCAACTCGCTGCAAATCTTGGTAAGTATCTGCATTGTGCGTGCATAGTTGCATTCTGTGCTACGGCACAACTCGCAGCGCTCCGTGGAATTTTCTGCATTTCCACGCTTGTGCCCCGTCGATGTTTCAATCGTCCTGACCGAGTCTCGTCCATCATAGAACAATCGAAAGCGTTGCTATACCGTTATTATCATCGAATTCGTGATATCGTGTACCGTATATCAAGAGACACGTCCGAAAAACCTACTGTGGCTCCGACTGAATGGTCGCTCGTTGGCTCGGGCCATAGAGTCTCGCAACACGACATTTGGCGGGAACGATCTACGTACTACCTCCACGACGACCTCAAACCGAAGCTAGCAACCTCGATCCTTCCCCATGACTGCAGTAGCCAACCCGCTAGCGTTCCCTCAAGTGTCGCGTTCATCATGGGGCACCATTAATGGAAACAACCCCATGAACCCAGACGAAGTGCGAGGCATGTTTCCTCCCCGCAAGAACCTCGCGCGAAGCAGCTCATCATCGTCGATATCATCCGACTCTTCAAACACATCCGTCGCCACCAACGGCTCTCAATCAAACGGGACCTCTCTATCGAGCACATCCGACATCAGCCTATGGTCGGCCAATGGTCCACAGCGAAAACGGCCACAACCTAAGAATCCGTGGCCGACGGGGAAAGGAGACATGCCGACCGAGTTTTCTAGAGCAGCCAACGGCCGACCGAATGGTATGCTGCCTCACAGCGCCATGCAACAGTCGGTCGGGGGCGGCTCAGCTCAACTGACGCAGCAGGGCATGATGCGACCCGCCAGCTCAGACCAATCCCAGGGGGGCCAACCCGTCTTGTACCTTCTTTCCTTGAATGGTACATTTGAACGCAAGACGATTGTGGTACCATTTGCTCCCGAGAGTTTGCGGATAGGTCGGCAAACGAACCAGAAAACCGTACCGACTCCCACAAACGGATTCTTTGACAGCAAGGTCCTGTCCAGACAGCACGCTGAAATCTACGCCGAGCGAAACGGCAAAATCTTTATTCGCGATGTTAAATCCTCTAACGGCACATTCGTCAATGGCACACGTTTGTCACAAGAAAATCGGGAATCTGAACCCCACGAACTGCAGACTGCTGACCACCTCGAACTTGGCATTGATATTGTGAGCGAAGACCAAAAGACGGTTGTTCACCACAAAGTCGCGGCGAAGGTTGAGCACGCTGGGTTCTTGGCGGCTTCAAATAACGTCCTGGATATGAGCTTTGGCGATCTAGATCCCGCCAACGGCTCAATAATGATGCCGCCCGGGCAGATGCAGATGCGGGGCCGACAGGCCAACAACAATAACGGAATGGGCCCCAATGGGCGCATGATGCAGAACGGAGCTGCGCCAAACCCTCAACCTAACGGCATGATGCAACAACGATCTTTTTTCGTCCCCCCTATTGCCACAGATCAGATTATGAAGCGTCTAGCCACAGAGATGCGAAACGCGAAGCTACAGGCGCAGGATTTAAGCCGGACAAACCAATTTGTTACAACACTGCTGTCGAAGGAGGACATCAAGGATCTGGAAAAGGCTGAAGCTCAAGAGGCTTCGAAGCCTTCCCCCATGGTCAATGGTAACGGCATTGCGTTGAGGACAGATGCAAAGACTCGGTTTTCCGATCCTCCTGCTCCGCCGCCACAGCAACCACTGCCGGAGAAGCCAGATGTGCCAGGACTAAAACGTGCAGCTGGAGAACGCCCAAAATCTGGCCCGACAGTGTTTTCTCCTATTCGACAAGACAATGTCAGCCAGATTATCCAGCTCACGGAAGCGCTCAACAACGCTAAGCGAGATATTGACACGCAGACGGCAAGGATGCGCGAGCTTGAGGCGATGCTGGACAAAGAGCGAGAGGCGAGAGCTTTAGCCGAGGAGCTGGCTATGCGCCTAGAAGAATCAGCCAAGAGTCAGATGAATGGTGCTATCACAACACCAACGCCTGCGCGGGATGTCGAAGAAGCAGGGTCGGAAACCACCATCTTGCATGACGGTACAGAGGATAGTACCGAGCCGTTACTTGGCGAGAGTGAACACCTTGTTAATGGAGCGGACGAAGTGGATGGCGCCCTTCAAACTCGCCTAAGCACTATGGAAGCACAGGTAACCGAGCTTCGGGATCAGATGGAACAGTGGAAAGCACGCTGCGAGGCCGCAGAAACTGAGCGAGATACTGGCCGAAAATCGCTCGCCGAGATGGTCACTAAGCTGCGAGCAGAAGAGGCTCGCAGAGTCGCGGCCGAGGAGAAGGCCGCCTCCCGCGCTCTACAACCAACCAAAGAAGGGGCTCACACCGCATCTGCGAAGGAGACAATTCCCACTACCAGCTCTGCTGCAACCAAAGCGGCCAAGAATGAGAGCACCAAGGCTGATGAGTCGGAGCAACTGGAAGAAAGCCCGGCACTATCGAGAGCCAATACCATCACACCTCTCAGCGCACATAGACGAGGCTCGCCACAGGATGACCGACTCTACAGCGTGCTACCGTATGCGTCGATGCTGGGTGTTGTCTTGATTGGTATGGGAATGATGGCAGTGATCAACGGATGGCAGTCGCCCCCGCCGCGACTCGAAAGGTAGCTGGAAGCTACACGCGGCCTTGGCGAGCGGCGACCGCGGAATGTGCTTTAGCAGCAGCAAAGCAACCAAGTTGCGAGATGCAGCGGCCGTGGCCGTCTCCCACGATCCGTCTCCTCTCTTCAAGTTTAGCGGGTTTATTTTCTTCGTGTGTTAGTACGGTACCAAGTTTCATATATATGCTGAGCTTGCATTTTGGGACAAAGCATGGAATTTGCACTTTGCGCGGGCGCGGAAATCATGAGGAGCTCGAATATTCATTTTTTATGTTACTACTTTTGTTACGACTAGGGAATCTGAGGATGAGGATGCAGCAAGCTGGGTGGAAAAGCTGGCATCATATCTATTTTGTTGGGGGTTTTTGCATAGCTGAGAAGCGACCAAGGGCATGTTATTTAGCGACGTCACTTTGCAAGCCGCTGTAAACACATATTATCGGTGTATTGGTTTCTCATTAATTTTATCACATTCAAGCAGCTGATGCAAGATGACTCTGTCGGCTTGTTTACTCCGCAAGCTTCGGTGACTGGCTCCACATGTGACTTCGTCAATAATTTTGCAGATGGTCTGATTCTCTCTACTTACATTGCCCACGTCAAACACCGATGGCAGTCGCCCCCCTGACGCCCGTGCGAGAATCAGCCACCCCTTCAGACCGCCTCTCTTGTGCATATTCTTCTCCCTCGAAAAGAAGAAAACCAAGATGCCGACGTTCCAGAGCAAAAAGTTCCGCTCCGCCGGCGAGACCAACGCCTTGGGCGCCCGGTACCGCGCCGTCATGAGCAAGCGCCCCTTCCTCATGTTCGGGCTGCCGTTCCTGGCCGTCATCGTCGCCGGCTCCTTCGTGCTGACGCCCGCGACGGCGATCCGGTACGAGCGGCACGACCGCCGCGTGCGCCAGATGACGCGCGACGAGGAGCTCAACGTGCGGCGCTCGGCGCGCAAGGTGGACATGCGCGAGGAATACTATGTACGTTGGGAGCGGCCGGCGGCGGTTGCGAAGTGCATTTCGGGCCTTCTTCGACCCCCTCTCTGCCCATCTTCGTGGGACGCGGCGTGTTTTTGCTAACCAGCGGGAACAGAGGCTGGCCGGCAGCAAAGACCTGGATAACTGGGAGCAGAAGCGAGTGGAACGACTGCCGGGCGAAAGTGACGGCATCCTGCGCTAAGATGCTGCCAACTTCGATAATCTTACTCTCCGTCCTCGTCTCGAGTACTGCCCCGGCGGGGTTGCGACGCCGCGAAACGATCACGATAATGCTACAACTACCGAGTGCCACAGCCGGCAGCGGAAAGCAAAAAAGGTACTGCGGGCGGTGCCAAATTGCTGAAGAGTATCCGCCAGCCCGGCTTGGCAAAGATTTCTGCGTGTATCTGAACTCGCTGAACAATTATCCCTTATGTATACTACCTGTACTATTACCATCCAGCTTTGGGCCGAGGCTCGGCCCGTTACCACTGCCATGGGGTTCACAGACGAGCTGAATGTACAACGAGGTCACTTATCATTTTCGTGTTTCACTGCATAACCGAGCGGCCGCGGACGCCGAATTGGCGATTCCTTCCGGAGTCCGACACGAAGTCCGTCCGCGTCCGTGGACGTGAGGCTACCGTTAGCGGATGTCCGGAAGAGGGGTCGCGCATCCCGAGACTCAATAATTGCTCTGCAGCCTCGCAGTGGATTAAACGACTTACTGTATACTGTTAGCTGAGGGGTCACACCATACGCATGACACGTATTGCCTCCCGTATTATTAAACGTACGAGTAACATATATCTAGCTAAGCGGGAGTTCTAGTCCGAGACAAATACCTGTCCAAGACAACTACAATGGCTCCCTTCTCCGTCCAAGGCAAGACTGCCGTCATCACCGGCGCCGGTTCAGGTAAGGAAGGGTTATCTCTAAAACGCCCCGATCGAGCACCTGCTGACATTTTCCGGCCAGGCATCAACTTCGCCTTCGCGCAGCTCCTCCTCAGTAAAGGCTGCAATGTCGTCATCGCCGACATCAAGCTGCGACCAGAGGCCGAAGCTCTGGTGACCGAACACGGCGGCGGCGACGCCGGCGCCGCACGCGCTGTCTTCGTCAAGACGGACGTCACCGCGTGGGAGGACCTGCGCAACATGCTCGACACGGCCGTCGCCGAGTTTGGCGGCTTCGACATTGTGTGCCCCGGCGCGGGCGTCTTCGAGCCGCTGACGTCCAACTTCTGGCACCCGCCCGGCTCCGACACCAGCCGGGACTTTGTCGACGCCAACCACTACACGTCGCTGGACATCAACCTGACGCACCCGATCCGCGCGACGCAGCTGGCCCTGCAGCACTGGCTGGCGCCGGGCAACGCCGCGCGGCAGACGGCCGAGACGCCGAAGCGGGTCGTCGCAATCGCCTCCATCGCCGGCTACACGCCCGTGTTCCCGTGCCCGCTCTACGCGGCGGCCAAGTTCGCCGTGGTCGGCTTCACGCGCTCCATGGCGCCGCTGGAGGCCGCGGTCGGCGTCCGCGTGAACGCCGTCGCGCCGGGCGTCGTCAGCACGCCCATGATCAACGAGCACCCACACAAGGACGAACTCTTTGACGGGAGCAAGGACGTGCTGATCCCCGTCCAGGAAGTGGCCGAGGCGATGCTGCTGCTGGTCGAGTCCGAAGACCACCCCGGCGGCACCGTCTTGGAGGTCGGACACAAGGCTACCAGAAAGGTGTCGGTGTGGAATGATCCCGGCCCGAGCCAGGAACCCCGTCAAGGAACAAGCTTGTCGAACATTGAGAATACTGTGGATACTATTATTGCATCGCTGCAGGATGGGACGTGGCAGGAGAAGTAGCAGCTGGGGGCGAGTTCGGCCAGTGGACGACTGATATTATATAGGAAAGTAATGAGCGTAACCAACAGAAATACTATCAAGTGTAGCAAACGATTATCCTGAGACCCTAACGCCTGCGCATATACCAATCATATTACTTTAGAAAAACATAGAAGCTGTAAGCCAACGGCACATTTTTAGTCTGCATCATAGTAGCAGCAGAATATTGTTCCCCGAGTCTTCGCTTTAGGTACGCCCTCCTTGGCGCTCCAGCTCTTCTCATCCGACGTGCCGGACGTGGACGACGGCGCGTTCCTGCTGCGCGCGTACACCTTCTCGGGGGCCTTGGGCACCGCGAGGTCCTCGGCGCCAGCGGCGGCCTGGTGGGCGGCGGCGGCCTTCATCGCGAACCACTCGACCGAGTCGAAGCGGTCGTCGTCCTCCTCGTCCACGAGGCCGTCCGACTTGCGGTGCAGGGCGAAGCGGCGCGGCGTGGCGGCGGCCTTGGTCTTGCGCACAAAGTCGAAGCGGCGGGGGTGGTAGCGCTGCGCGCGCGGGCTCCAGAAGTCCTTGGCCATCTCGGCGAGCTCCTCGGCGCGGATGCGCGCGAGCGCCGCAGCGGAGAGGTCCAGGCCGCGCTTCCACTCGGCCAGGTGCTGCGACGGCTCCCTGCCGGCGGAGGCGGCGGTCAGCGCCTTGACCTGCGCCTTGACGCCCGAGTCGAGCCCGGCGCCCCAGCCCGGCAGCACGTGGTCGACGAGGCCGAGGTGGCAGGCGGCGCTCGCGCTGAGGGGCATCATGTCGCGCAGGATCCGCTTGCCGTTCTCCCCGCGGCACCGGGCGTTGTACGTCAGGCTGTGGAACTCGGAGCCGTAGAGGCCCATGGCGCGGTAGGCCGGGTTGAGGACGACGTCCTCGCCGGCGAGGACCACGTCGCACGAGGTGGCCAGGGCGACGCCACCGGCAGCGGCGTTGCCCCGGACGGCGGCGATGGTCTTGATGCCGCGGCTGGGAAAGTCGTGCAGGATGCTGTAGACGAGGTCGTCGATGGCGTTGATGTTGAACCACGACTCGAGGGCTGGGTCGGCGGCGGACTCGATAACGTTGAGATGGATGCCGTTGCTGAAGTAGGATCCGCCCATGAACACGACGGCGCAGACGGCCTTCTCCTCGGCCACGGAGAGGAGGTACTGCAGAGCCCTTTGTAACCGTCGGCACTGCTTCGTGCTCATGGCGCCGTTGTAGAAGTCGGAGAAGACGTATGCGATGGTGCTGTCCTTGTCAGCGGCCGGCTCGAAGTCGATCCAGATGTCCTGCAGCGTGCTGCACGTGGCCCGGGACCACTCCTCCGCCGAGGACACCTGCCGCCCGCGCGTCGACACCACGCGCTGCAGGTTGCGGTACCCCATGCTGTGCTCCGAGAGCTCGGTGAGGCCCTGCACGGCGGGCACCTTGGGCCAGAGCGCGGCGTCGGCCTTTGCCTTGACGCGGCGGACGTGGGTGATCCAGACGCCCTTGCCGTCGCACGTGGCGACGCAGACGGCGTCCTCGCGGCTGGCGAGGATGGAGCCCGGCGCAAACCCGGCGGCCTGCCGGCCGCTGTCGACGACGCCGCCGTACAGGTACAGCTTGGGCCCGAAGAGCGCGCTGAGGCAGCCCGGCTGCGAGTCGGCGCACCGGATGCGCCGCGAGATCTCGACGGCGGTGTGCGTGCGCGGATCGAAGTCGCGGTCCGCGGCGCGCAGCAGCGGCCGGTGCCGCGTCTGGCCGCCCTGGAACGGCTGCCCCGTCGTCACCGAGAGCTGCGCGAAGACGCCGTTGGCGACCAGGCTCGGGTGCACCGCGCCATTGCCGCCGGCGCTACTGCTCGGCCGCGACGAGCTGGACCGGCGAGGGGCGGCGCTCTTGGCGTCGGCGGCGATGGTGATGCGGTCCACGGCCTTGAGCACCGCGGTCACGGCGGCGCGGGTGACGGGCCCGCGGTAGAGGCTCGACTTGGTGATGTTGGGCTGGTCGATGTCGACGGCGAACTGCTCAAAGGCCCAGACCGGGCCCATGTCGAAGTCGGCGGTGGCCTGCAGGACGGTGACGCCCCAGTACGGGCGTCCGTGGTCGCTGAGAGACGTGCGCTGAAGGAGTTTCTTGCTGTCCGGCTCCGCTCCGTCGTCTCCCATGAGAAGCCAGTCCAACGCACTGGGACCGGCATCGCCGGGGGGTCCCGGGTGGACGATGAGAGTAAGGTATTTCGAGAATACCTGCGAGGGCACCAGTGAAGTCAGGAACGGGCAGATGATGAGATCGGGCTTGACGAGGTCGGCAGCCTCGACCATGAGTTCCTCTGATAAGGCATATTCTATTGTCACATTGTGCTGTTCTGAGAGTGCGAGGTACACTCTCTGTGACAAGGAATTGAAAGCAGTGCAAAAGAAGAGAATCTTCATCTTGCTGAAGTTGGGTATAGTAGACCCCGAGAAGTAGGAAGGCGGTCTTGATGGATCTCTATTCGTCTCTACCAGTGAGTTTCTATTGTGATCGGGTCCGGGAAGAATCGAAGAAACATAGGACGAAATAGGATGGATGGGAGGTTGGGGACTTATTACTACTCTCAATTTACCCTTCCATGAGCAGCCGCTCCCCTTTTAATCGACCAGCTGTGCGGGGGATCGGTCAGGTCGCGGACCTCGAGGAGGAGGCTTCTTTGACAGCAAAGCCACACCGCACGCACAGACGCGCCATACCCAACTGCTAACAGGTGCCGTGGGCAGCATCCTGGTGAAAGACAAGTAGGCTTTGCAAATCCTGTCGAATCGGGGCGAGTGGCGCGGAGCACCAGGAAGGGGTGGCGCTCTGGAACAAGCAAATTGGTGGATCGAAGACTCGTCAGCAAGTGGTTGACAGAGGGAGGGGTCGGAGCGCACTACGAGAGTTAACTCGATTCCCTCCGCCTTGCTCGCAGAAGAAAGCAGAGTCGCCGAGTTGCGCGACGAAGTTCTGGAACCGAGCACCTGTCCCGCACGGGCCGCCGTGGTTGAAGAGAAACGACAAGCCATCAAGCCTCACCATCCCTTCGGGCAGCTGAGCGAAGAAACTAGCAACTCGATATGGGCTGATTTTGACTTGAGTGTACAGCGCCGGTTCATTGGACTCTTCATCGGCGTCGCCGCCGGTTCCGGGTGCCTGTCTGCTGGCGAAAACGTCTGGTGTGCCTCCTCGATTTTGGGTTTGCGGTCGCATTAACCCGGTTCCCAGAAACAAAGGGGGAGGAGCGCGAGCTGCAGGCTGCAGGCTGCATCGCACATGCCAAGGGCCAGGGGATTTTCTTGTCCAGCCACTCATGGGCCGTTAAAAGCGCCCCTTGTCCCTGTGGTTTGGTAACTGAGAATCAGGCGCCACACCGCGAACGGATGATGGGAAGGGTGTGCACGAACAGGAACAGACTGGGCAGCTCTTCGGCTAGTCATCAGATCAATTTACTCGGTCGCGCTTTCCGGGATCCGTATAGTGCTCGGAAATTACTGAGAATATCTGGGAATGGGGTGAAGAATGCAGGCGATCAGCCTGCATCTTTGTCTCGGGGAAGAAGGCATAGGCGCAACAAACTATGCCCTCAAAGGATTTCGCTAGCAGGAACTTGCAGCCGGAGTATTTTTTGTCATCTGTAAAATTCCGAGCGGAGCTTGGCAGCCAACCAAAAAAATGTGACAAAGAGACAAAA
>LUFD01000934.1:8117-31578 GCA_003025255.1 Cordyceps pruinosa | reverse complement strand
AAAGCCGCAAGTTATAGGCTCGTGCTCCTGCCGAAGGAAAAAAAGGCAGCAGACGAAGACACCGCCGCGGGGGAGGAAATGGGCACCTGCCCCTATTATCACAAACCAAAGAATCGCGTCCAGTGCACAATCAAGCCTGCATGGTACCTGCTCGCGGTGACTCGATTTACAAGCCTGACAATAAGGCCCTGAGAACTCACAAAGTGACTTTGCGGGGTGCTGGTAGAGGCAAGGAGCTGGATGTACCTTGATGCGGTGCTGTGCATCGCCGCCCGTCCAATTCCCGAAAACAAACATGCAGGGATAAATAGCAAAACTGTACGGACGGGGGAGAAACAAGAGCACTCGTGGCTGTATCGGAAGCCATTTGTTGGCTGGATGCTGGCCGAGGAGATGACGGTACCCGTGTGAAGAGTGGCCTGCGAGGACCTGCTTGCAATGGACCCAGTGAGTGCACGAACGCTCTGGTGACTCTCCGTCCATCCCGAAATTGAACTGACCATTGTTGTAATAAGGCCTTGCGCGTCACAGTGCGTGACTTGGAGTTGTGACTCGCTTATGATTGCGGTTCCTCTATTGTGCTGTTCTTCACTGTCCAAGTAGATACCCCGTGTTGAATAGATGAATGCTCAATAAAAGCACTAAGAATAAGCATTACTTGATAAAAATTCACTATTGAAAGGAACCAGGGCGTTTCTCCAGCGGAAGCCCGCTCATCTACTTCGCTCCTATCTGCCGCGACACCACGGATAAGACATAACCAAGCCAACACATCACATAACTTGCGTCCGCCGGCGTCTATCTCCCGTCAATTTCTTAAAAAAGTACAACTTTGCCCAAAAACTACCGAAATTCTTAACGCCATGCGTGCTCACATCGAGAAGCGTCCCCAAATCCTTTCTCCGCCCGCCGGCCGTTATAGACGACAGTGAGCTAGTACTCATGGTCACCACGGGCGTCGGTACTGCCCTGTGCTACTCAATATTTGCTACACGGTGCTATAAGCAGAATCCAAGAGTAACTTCGCTGTCCATAGCCAGCTTTCGACGCGTCCTGGGGCCAACCCTGCTGCTGGGCATGCGGCCCCATGAGGCGGCAGGCGATGGTGTCTCAACAGGGTATGTCGGAATAATATTCACGAAACCCCGCGTGATTCCGATTTTTCTTTCTAAAAGATTGCAGCTCGGAAGCTGCGCCCTTAAAGTCCGCTGCAATGACACAACATGGTGATTCTCCCTCACCACTTCGTTAACGGGCTTCACAGCCTCCCTGCTGCCACTGCCGGTTCCCCCAGACCCTCTATAACAGGGGCATTGGCTACTACATCAGCATTGGCATTAACCTCGAGAGCTGTCTAAATATTGCTATCATGCAGAAACGACCCATCTGATTACATCTCCAACCGTCAGTGCTCAATCAGGTTCAAAAGAGAGACGCGATTATGCGCTGACTGTTGACATTAAAATGACGCTTGGCAGCAAGGATATAGATAGGTACGTAAAAGCCAAGAAACTGCCATCCCCGGTCCTTTGTGTCCATCCGTCCGCCAGGCACAGTGGCGTAGCCGCATAGGTTTCAGAACGCACATTGACGAAACAAACACTACCCTGTAGAAGCGGTTGATGCGCCTCTAGCTGCAGCTCCCTGCCCGCTACTGACAGCTGACAGGGGAAGATTCGACGGGTTGTCCAAGTTCAATGGCGCAGGTGTCTCAAGTCGTGCTATGCCACTATGCTGTGCATTCGAGAATCCTTTGTAGAGGTGTTGAGAAGGCCTAGATGGCTTCATTGCGCTGCATTTGATCTAACTTTAGTGTTGAACAATATGCCGAAAGAGGACAGGGATACCAGGATGTGATTCCATGGCTCGTGTTTTGAGGAGAGAAGGAAGAGCCTCAATGCCTTTGAAGCATGGATGTTCCCTTACAGCACTCTTGGTAGTTGTAGGCTGGAACCTCGTCTGCATTTGGGGGATTGGTAAGACAATGACAGGGCAGCCACCCATATCAGTTCTCTGCCACTCTTGAGAAACATCACATCGGAGAACAGTACGATGTAGTAAGTCTAGGTCTTGAAACGGGCAAATACGAGTGGCGCAAGGCGGGCGAGCGCCGAGAGTGTAGCTGCTTGATGTGCGCCACCAACCACGAGTGTCTCATCCGGAGGCGCACTTTAGTGATACCGAGGCAGGCATCGGAAGCCAATAAAATCAGCGGCGCCAGTGGATGTGCGGCCTCACGACCCGTGCTGCCTGGCCGCTCCATCCGGTGGACGGCTCCCCCCGCGACGCAGCGTGTAAGCGGGATGGCGGCCTTCAAGAGCCACGATTGTCGTCCGCAACACAAAGCAGGTTTCCCGATATAGTCCATGCCGCCTCCAGGCCAAATGCCGGTTTCATCTCCAGCGCGACACGTAAGCGCCAAGGCCATGCCCTGATCGACCTATGGCTGAGTTTGGCGGATGGCCGCCTAGCTGAGCAAAAGCTGCGCATGCACGTTTCATCGAAGCCAAGGACAGGAAAGCCGCGAGCCGCATTGCGCGAGAGAAGGAGCACGCTCCGTCCGTCTCTTCTCATGCCGCCGAGAGAAGCTCGCCGAGCTTCGCCGAGGAGTCGGTATAAAAACCTGAAACGCTGACGAGCTTGGAGAGCGTGAGCGGCAATCCGGCTACACAGTGTTAGCGCGATGGCCGTGCAGTAGTCATGCGAGCTCTTTACGCTTTGGAAGGGGAGTGAAGTGATCCTTGCTTCTATCTATAGAGAGGGCGCATACAATGATGCAATGGTTACGACAAAGCCGATTATTTGCGTTGTCGGGAGTGCTAACCCAGCTCCATGTCGGACACAGGGCCGGGCTGTAGTTCAGTATCCGGCGACATGCCGTGGGGCATGGCGCCGTTCTGTGTGAAGTCTTTGGGCACTGAAACTTGCGAATTGCAATGGGATAATGATTTCATGTCCTATTCCGTTATTCATAAGAAACCCAAGGTACAATTCCGCGGAAAGGGCCACAGTCTGTTCAACGCTCCGTCGAACTCTTGTGGTAAGCCGGGGATCACAGAACCAACACGTCCCACACGAGGGATCATGGCCACAGAGAGAACGAGGACCCGAGAAAGAGCGGGGTTGGTGCTGCTCCATTGTCAGTGGGATTGTATCACTTACTACCTGGTGCAACGATCGTGGGGGAGCAACTTGTTTGGTCGGCGTCCGAGGGCAAGGTTAGCGACACGGCCAAGCAGGAAGGCCACTTTAGAGTTTATAGGTACTCCACCCGGGTCAGCTTTTCTTAGCGGATGGCGTGTATTGGTCGCAAGTTACGATACGGGAAGTGTCCTACGAACAGAGTAGTGGCTACGTGATATGCCAGCGCTGGAAGTGATGACAGTGTGGTAGCTTCTACGTTGTCCAGGGTGCAAATCGGCGGCTAAATCGATCGTATGCGTAATGGTATACAAATTACATCCCTTTACTTCCGAATACAGCTAGGTGCTGCTTTAGAGAAGTCGCCTACAGGTGGCATTCGCGTGGGTGTAAGTGGCTGTGCGGTTGTCGAACGAGGGTGGTATTGCTATTTCCGCAGCTGGACTAAACAAAAAGGATCTACACGAATTGGGAGGCGGAGATATGCTCCTTCTGCTATCCCGCCATCTCTCTTCCCAGTCCTCGGCTGCATGATGCGAATACGTTTCGAGCTTCAACCGTCACTGCACCCCCCCTCACCACCGCAACGGCCAGAAACCCATTTATCAGAGGCCCGAAAAAAAAAATTGAACGTTCATGAGACTGGGTGTGGGGGGCGCGATTTGTCTTATTCAAACGAGGCCGCACACCGCCAGAGGCCGTGCGTGCACGCCAGCGGCCCAACAACGGCGATTGGCGAAACGGTGGGCTGCAAAAGCACCCACCGATGAGCAGGCCGGTCAACTGGATGCGCCGGTGTGGTGCAGATGTGCGCACAGTCTCGGGCAAGGCAGCCTGCCGCGGGATGCGAAGGAGGGGTTTCAGGGAGGGGGCGAGGGACGCCGCGAGATCCAACACGCTGGGCCGAGCTGAACAAGGTGGCTGCGCATGGCTGTGATGGGCAGCGGACTAAGAGGAAAGGCGCCGGCGACGACTCAATGGGGGTCGTCAGCAACCTATGTACGCGATTCGCTTACGTCGGCGGTGTATCGCGACGATCACCTCTCGCTACTTGTTGCGAGCAGTTACAAACAAACTGCGGCCGCCCTGTGAGGGGTAATTTCAGCATCGGCCGTGCATGCTGGAAGAAACTTCACGAGGGGGGATTGCCCTAAACCCACCGTGGGTTAACGGCGACGGGAAAAAGCGATTGAGTTGAGTTGGAGCCTCGATGCTGGTATGGAACGATGCACAGACAAACCGTAAAGTTGCGCCCTCGAGACTCACTGTGGCGCACGTACGGGCATGTAAGTGTAAGCTGAGAGGCGGACGGTAATGAGCGCCGATGTCGCTTAGCGATTAGAAAGGACTTTGGTTAATATGATGCTGTCAAAAGAACTCATATGTGAATGAACACTTTGTTAGTTACCCGGGCGATCCTATAGCGACTCATCAACTGTGTGCATGCTCTCCTGTCCTCCTGACGTGGCGTGAATGCAGGGAGATGGACAAGCTGCAGGACGATGGCAACGGCGCGGCTTACGTGCACGTCCAATAAATTGTTTGCTGCTGTTTGACCGCCACAACGCATCCGCTACCGCGGGGATGCGAGGACCGAAAGTATAATTAAGAGTTGCGATGGAGGAATGCATACGGACGGATACATGCAGCTCCGTACTATGAGTTGTGAAATATGCAATCGGCTGCAACAAAGGCAACTAGTGGTTGTCCAAATTAACAAAACCAGAGATCCCATAGCAAGGTTTCGATTTCAATGGGGACAAGCAGGACCCTCAATGCGTGAAGGCGGTAAAGGCAGAGAGAGAGAAGAAGAAGCAAATACGGAGGTCGCTTTCAAAAGTCGTGTCTGTGGCTTTTCTAGAAACAGGGATTTAACAAGGATAGTTGCAAGGTAGGTACATTAGATACATATGTCTTACAGGCAGCTATCGATAGATAATAGCTAGGTAACGTATGTGATAGCTTCAGCGCGTCCCTGTAAAGAATCAGCGCGCCCCTGTAAGTACTTTGATGTACCTACTAGGGATCCTAGTAACTGGCGCCAGACACGACTTTTGAAAGCGACATTCGTAGATGCCGCGCATTTGAAAGATCTAGAAGACGCTAGGAACAGTAGCGGCGACTTGGACACGGAAAAAAGCAAAGGCGTAGAGAGATTTGGGCGGTGACCAGTGGAAAAGCCCATACCGTCCGTTGAAGAGCAGAAAGGGGAAAACAGGAACAAGAAAAAGGAAATCACCCGAATGACGCGATTCTCTGGGGGAGGGGGCAGTCTCAACACAGAATCAGGCAAATGGTTGAGCCCAACTCACCGCCACGTTCAATGGAGCTCGCGCTGGCGGTGGACGTCAAAGAAAGCGGGAAGAAGAAGGCAATAGCGCGTGGGTACATTCGGGGTGTCGGCATTGGGTTATCACCAGATCTCTTTCCCTTTGGTTTTGATTCATAGAGGGGTGATGCAACTTATCTAGAGTTCCCACCTATCAACCGACGTGATAGCGCGTGGACTATAACTAGTTGTTGCCAAGAAGATATGAGGCAATGTAGAAAGCGGCTCGCGAAATTGCAACTGGCCAAGAGTTCTGCGAGGGAGAGGCAGAACGGAAGAGAGAGAGAGAGAGAGACATGTCACGCGGAAGGTGGTTTGTGATGATATCTCAGAATCTCAGACCTGGCCAGGCCACGGTCGCATCGGCTAACCCATGGACGAAGCTATCAATATGCTAGCGCCCAGCCCAGTTTGGCCGCATGCGGGAATCCCTGTCCTGCGGGGAAACTATTTCAGGTCAGCTGGACAGCCATCATGTCAGGGCCAGGAACCAGGACCAAAGAAAGGCACCAACGGCGCAGCAGCCCAAGCTTGAAGCGGACAAGTTTTCTTGCGGGGGCTTGGTGCCTGACAAGAGCTGGACTCATTTCCGCACTCGAACGCTCGATTGCTAGACGAGGTCGGGGTATTTTGTCGATTGAAGAGAAAAAGCGACAGATCGCCTGGGACACGGGCGGTGATGTAACCCGCAGCCGTCCTCCTCGGCTGGGGCAGTTCTCTGTCTACTAGCCCGTTGCGGAAGTGTATATCATAAACTGGCGAGAGAGAGAGCGCCTCATGGGTCCTGTTGCGAGCCCACTAGTTCGTTCCGTCCTCGCGAAGAAAGCAGCCAGCACAACGGCACAACGCGCGGGGTTTGTGAGAGCGAGGTGGTGGTGGTGGTGGTCTGGCGGCAGGCTGGGACAAACGACGCCGAGGTCGTTTCTTGGGTACTGGTGAGTAGAGAGTATTGGTGATGAATTAAACCTGTTTGTGACCAGAGCGGCACACCCTCCCCCTCGTGGGTTAGCGGACTGATGTGCGTCAGGCGCAAGCCCGCAGACGCGGCTTGGGGATCATGTAGCAATTTGCAAAAGCCGAAGAACGGACGCATTCGATCGAAGCAATGATTCCTTCCAATCATAGGATGACCGTGCTTTTGGACCAACTGCCAACGTCAAGACAGCCGTGTAGGCAAGTCTCGAACAATCACAAATACCAAGACACGAGTGTCACCAGCGCCGTCGGCTCATGGTGCGATTCATCTACGGTGTCCCACGCAGGCAGCGTCATGCATGGAGACTTTGTCTTTTTTCTTTTCTTTTTCCTTTCGCCCACTTCGTCTTATCGCCGTCACCCCGGTATAGCTGGAGGCTCACTATTGAAACTGTCCAATAAGCGGGTTTGCATCGGCTGACTGGTCGGATCTGCGGGAGGAAGGAGAGAGCGAGAAAAAGAGGGGGAATAGAGAGAGAGACAGGGCGTGGAGACGAGTGACGATGACGAATCGATTGCTACCAGGAGGAATCGGCTCCGCGCGCGGAACCCCAAAGCAGCGGTGCACACAGGTTGATGATAGCCCGGTTGCCGGGCTTGGGTCAGCAGTACGAGTTGCACCGAAGGGTATTCTTAGCATGAGTAGTGCTCGAATATACGAGGTTGTCAAGTTGAGTTGCTCTCAGCCGTCTCTCTTTTGCGAGTTAGATACCCTTTCCAGGCTAGCGCTTTGGCATGCTCGCCTCATCGTTTTCGTCAGCCGCAAGCGGTGACTGGCTGGAGCGAGAACGATGTGCCTCGGACTAGCGTGCGCTAGCAAGCTGGTGATGGTGTAGTGAGGTGTTAGGCTCGGGCAGGCTTGGGCAGGCACCGAGGCCGTCGCAGCGCAAACTGGACTTTTTCTTCGAATGGGGCAGTCGTTGAGGGTTGTATGCGGTTTCACGATGGACCAAGGAAAAGCCGTGAGGGGTTGCCTTGATTGGTCGTGAAGGGTGTCCCCCCAAGCCATAGTGGTTGGTGTCTGCCAACATGTATGTTGGCCGGGCTGCAGATCAAGCGTCATGCGTGCATTTAGACTTCATCCCTTCGATTCGCCGCCATCTTGACAATGGCGCATGCATCGGACAGAGGCAGCTGTGAAGAAGTTGATCATGGTGGGATATTCATTGAATTGAAACACAGACAGACGTAATGAGATGGGTATCGGTGGAAAAGAAAAATTTGCCACGGCTCTTTGACGTAGGATGAAGCCATCCCAACTGGAGAGTGCCGCCCTTGTTCACTTGCAGTGCATGAGTGTGCTGCGAGTGCATCGCTCATCTCCGGACTTGCCCTTGCCGCGCGGAACGCACTCAACAAAGAGAGTTGGCTTTTCTGGGAGTACAGCAGAAAGGTGCTGAGCTCCTGTCTCAACATCGGGGATTAGCGGGAACCATTGACGTCGCGAAGGGGCGTGAGTACATCACGAGACCGTCATTCACGTCCAGAGGTAAGACTAGCCTGTAAGTGCCCTCACGCCGGCCGCGTAAAGGAGTCAGTCGGGAACGCGAAAAATACTCATTAAAAGAGAACAACCACTTTAATTTGCATTCCGCGGTCAAGTGAGAAAAATGTCTCGGAGGTTGGGCGGTGCGTGCGGGTTGGCGGTGGCCCATCGTCAGGTACAAGTCAGGAACGGAACGAGAGAGAGTCAGACAAGGTGGAACTTGGCCGAGGCCGAAAGAGGGAAGACGAGGAAAAAGCAACGAGGGAAGGCTGCGGCTACTGGCACGGCTGAAGTGAGTCGACGGAAATTGATCAGCAGCATTGGCCAAGTTGGTTTCCTGGCGGGCTGGACATGGCAGATAGAGAGGGAGGTTGCGGGATAGAGTAGGGCTGCATAACAGCAGCTGTTTCATGAGAATGACGAGAGATTTTGTCAGAGAGAATTGCTGGCGAGGAGAACAGAAGCCATGAGAGAGCCAAGAGAAACGAGGTCTTGGTGCAGGGGGTCCACCCGCGCGCCCCGCCGAGTGCATCGCCCTTCACGAGGTGGCCCCGCTCATTCGTTTTCGCCGTTGACGCAAACAGCGGTGCAGCTGGCAGGCAGGCGTTTGCCCGCCAGTTGCGGCGTTTTCGCCAATTGCCAGCTGCGAGTTGCCAGCTGCGAGTTGCCAGTTGCCAGTTGCCAGTTGCAGTTGCCAGCTGCCACGCACACGCACACGCACACGCAGTCACCACTGGATGGACACCCCCCACCACACCACACCACACCACACCACAACCACCACCACACATTTGCCCACACACACCCTACCTAGGTACCAATTCCGGCTCTGGCGGACTGCTGACTGACCGCCACGGCCGCCCAGCCAGCCCAGCCCAGCCCAGGCTGCCTCCGTTTGCCTTGCCTGGCCTGCCCCCGCCCTCGCCCAGCCTGGCCCGCCCAGCTGGCCAGGTCTGCCCCTCCCGCCCTCGCCGAGCAAAGCCATCGTCATCCATCTCCACTCCTCATAATATCCCCCGTCAAGACGACCACCCCCATCACATATATGTAATCCAGCCCACCCGCCTCATCCGCCGCGGCTCATCCTCCTCCTGCTCAACAACATCGGCATTGCCTACACGTTTTTTTATATTCAACTGCTCGACATAGACAACCCAGAGAAGCATACACAATAACTCACACTGATATATCGACTTGAGGTTCCACACCATCGCTTCCACCACCTCCGCTACTCGACTTTTACAAACGTCATCACCAGCTGATCCCGTCGAGCCTCGTTTTCCACCGACTGATCCGCCACATCCCTCCGGCCATACGCCGAAAAAGGCAGCTCTGTATATATATTCAAGTATATATACACGAGCTTCTTCCCAATTGCTTCACCAAGCACACCCTCTACACCACACTCTCACCACCCACACACCATGCACGTCCTCAACGGCTTCAGCACGAGGCGGAAGACGTCCAAGCCCAGGGACCTGCACATCCGCAAGGTCTCCTTCTCCGGCTGCTCGCTCTCCTCGGGCTGCTCCATCGACTCGGCCTCGTCCACGTCGTCGACGTCGACGGCCCGCGGGCCCAGCCACCACCGCTCCGACAGCGACGCCAGCTACGACCCCCTCCGCCTGCACCCCATTGTGCAGCCGCCGCCGCGCCTGCACGAGCGCGCCTACATTGCCTCGCCCCGGCGGCGGCCGGACGAGTCCCCGCGCACCTTGTACAACGACGCCGGCAGCAGCGCCGCCCAGTGGTCCGGCTACGGCGTCAGTGTCTTCGAGTACGACGACAGCGACGATGAGGTGGACGACGATGACGAGACCGTCTATGAGCAGGTCCACAGCAACAGCATGCCGCCCATGACGAGCCCGCTCGACATGGAGGACGACGCGTCGGACGACGAGGACTACTTCTTCATGCAGCTGGCCAAGCACCCGCAGCTGCCGCGCTCGCACTGGTCCGAGTCGACCATCCAGACGCTCGCCCAGCTCACGCCCGCGCCCAGCAACACCGCGGCCACGCCGGCTGCCGTCGAGCGCATCGAGGACCCCATCGAGCAGGCCCGCATGATGCTGCCCAACTTCAGCTACAAGCACCACACCGCGCCGGCCCGCCCGCGCATGAGGGCCATGGACAGCGTCGAGCACCTTGTCAAGCTCGGCGGCTGGAAACGCAAGGCCCTTGTGCTGGATAACCAGGAGAATGTGGCTCCTAGCGACGCCATCTGAGGTGTCACTGGGGTACAGCACGTTCGCGCATGAAATCTCTACACACTCGACAAACTTGCACACTACTACTTACTCTCCTTCACGTCACGTCTCATTTCGTTTTCCTTTTTGGAGTTTATTAGCATTGCTCTTGGGATATATTGGATATTGGATACACACACACCGGCGCATTTATAATACCACTTCTTGTCATTTATTGGGGGTTTCCGAGGTTACACGGAGCAGCCTCACTTACAGATATTCTTAGTACCAGTCACCACTTTATTTGTTATATCCCCTCCTGTCACATGGCTATTTTTTCTTCGGTTCGGTAGAGAACCAATTGATACCAGCGGCGCGCCAGACGCCCGCCTCAGGCAAACAATGCTACACTTTTTTTTTCCTCTCGGTTTTTTCTTGTCGCCCTTGCTTTTCTTCTCCATCGTGCTCCATCGTGCAATCTCGCCTGTCCTACCGTGAATCGCGCGCCCTGTGCCCCGAGTGCCATCCTCAGCTGAACGACCCTTGCCTGCCCACTCTGCGTGTGGATGGTAATAGTCCCCAAGTGTCTTTTTCGAGATTAATCAATCGTGCGTTTCTTTGCTCAGCCCACGCAGTGGTGGAGTCGTGCAATTTCGCCCTGTCCGCTCATGTCCACTTTGAGCATTCCATTGACCCGACCAAGCAATTTTTTTCAGTCATAAACGGACCCTGAGATCTAGGGAACCCTGTATTCTAGCGGAGACGGGCTCGCTCACCAAAAAAAAACAAAAACGGCCCGGCTGTCCTCACGTCATCGGTGGATTTGTCACCGAAAGCTATTATCGTCCCTTGCTCACCACTCGATCACTTTATAGCTGTATATGAAATTATTGCATTTTGGCCCTAGATTGAAGTTAATCTGAGCGCGCCTTTCTACTAGTCTCTTTTTCCCCAGCTCGCTGACTGATTTCTGGGACAATTTTCGTTTCCATGCGAACGACGGGGCGACGGCGATTCATGTCGAAACGAAACGAAACGAGCACCACCGGCTGACCAACTTCCCGTGGGGGCAGGCGGCCTTTGACACGAGCCTGATTCTGTATTGCGAAGAAAAAGAAAAAAAAAAGGCTCGTACTTGCGCAGGGTTCAAAAATAGATTGTCTCTCGTTCTGCTACTTTGACTCACTCTCACACTTATCAGCTCTCTCAGCGTGGCGCCGCTCTGTGGCTTATACGCTCTAACAGGGTTTATTACCAGGTCAACTAGGCATTTGGAATCGAGATTGGGCTGGCGTTTGTTGATAACACGCTCTGGCTATTTCTTCCTTTTTTTTTCTTTTTCCTAATCTTGGGCTAATGTGGCACGCATCATCTCGTACACGGACAACCTTTCATGCACGCTCTATAATGAACCCCCCTCAAGTGCACAGCACCGTGCAGACCAGAGTCCCCGCCCATCCGCATTCCAAGTCGGCGTCACAATGTCTTGTAACCGTCATGATTCTGACTGGAAACACGAAAATCCAGGGGTTCTCGGTGGGCCGTGAACGCTGCGTGAAGTTTGGGGGCGGGCCAGACCAAGGAAAAGCAGGCAAAAGAAAGCACAAAGGCGGGATGCCGTCGAGTGAGGGCTTCACTGCGGTCCTGCGAACCTTGCTTTTTCCTCCAACGCCCCTCGTGATGAGCTTCATCCCCCACCTCCTGCCCGTCACCGACTTTTTCGGATCATCGCAGACGCGAGATGATGCGCGCACCCCGAGCGGCTGATGCGGCGCCCCCCTCTCCCCCCAGAACAAGGCCGTTGCCTTGTCTCATTCTCTTGATGGCTTCTTGACAAGGGATCCATGGAATGAATGGGCTGTATTCTTTCTTTTTCTTCTTCCGGTCCTTTCCCTCGGGCCGAGACCTTATCCGTGATCGACATCACCTCCTCGACGTGAAATGCGACATGTACACTTTACGCGTAGTTCATCGCCACCCGCGGCTTCTCTCTCATACACTGCTGTTGAATCAGGACCCTTACCTTGCGGTTCTGGAATGTGACCCATGCTGAAACTGCTGCATTCCTCATTTTGCCAAGTTCTATCCGCTGTACGTGGTCGGCACTTACACCGAGGTTCCTACACCGATCAGCAAAGCAGGTACAGAAGTCTCTCACTGCAACCTCCTCAACCAGAGAAGCGCCCTGTTTCATTTGTGATGCGGTGGGATTCTTGATGATTTGATCGTCTATTATGCTCTCCCATACAGACATGTGCAGCGAGATGCCAGAAGCTGTGTAGACGAGCTCAGCATTGAGGATATTTCGACTTGCACCTCTGAATCCGTGACAGGCTTTCTTATGCTTCCTCGCAGCAAAAACAAAAAGAACCAGAACTACTGTATCATGATTCACCTCCGTCAACGTACTCGTCCCCATCCAAAGCAATACGGTCAAGAAACTTGAACGTCGCCAGCCCGTCCTTGACGTCCTCCACCATGGCGTCCACATCACTGCCCACATACACGCCCGGCCCTTCCTTGATGCCCGTGCTGTTGACAACATCCCTTGCCTTGCCGAGAAACCCCAGTGGCTTGCCCCAATGGAAGCTGTCCGTCACGATCTGGCGCGGCCGCCCGGGCGGGTACAACGTCGACCGCCCGCCCGCAAACAGCGCCGCCGCGGCGTCCGTCACGACGACGGCGTCAAACGCGGTCGCGTCCGTCGCGCACAGCGCCCTGTCCACGCCCGCGACCGTGCTCTCGCCGACCGTGCTCGCCAGCACCCCGGCGCCGCGCAGGCCGTCCCGCACCGCGCGGCCCTGCGCCAGCGACGCCTCGGAGCCCGCGGCGACGAGCACGCCCACCCGCAGCGCCGCAATCGTCGGCAGCCTCGCCCCGTACGCCGAGACGCGCGACGCCGCCGTGGCGTTGTCGTGGTAGTGCGCGGCGTCGGGCGCCGGGGCGCGCCGGCCGAGGCCGCGCGCAACCCGCGCGGCGACGTCGTGGCTGACCTTGTTGAGCTGCGCGAGCGCGCGCTCCTGGATCGCGGGCCGCAGCCCGCCCAGCTCGGCCCGCAGCACGTCGACCAGCATCTGCCGCTCCGCGCGCCCGAGCGAGTTGTAGAAGAGCCGCGGCTGGCTCCAGTGGTCGGCAAAGGTCGGGGAGCGCTGGCGGGCGAGGCGGCCCCCGCTGCCGGCGCGCCGCCCCGGCGCGGTGAAGAAACCGCGCCCGGCCGACTGGTCCGCCTGCTTGGGATATCCCTGGTTGAGGGTGTTGGGCGAATCTGTCATCGACAACAAGAAGTTTTGTGTGTTAGCAAGGCCTCCCACTGAAGAAACACCCCCGGAGGGGAAGAGCAAAGGTGAACGTTACAAGGTGCGGTGTTCGTGTGGAGGAAGACTTGGCTGGCGCCGTCGCGGTTGTTGTTGCGCACGCGCGGGAGCGGCCGGTTGATGGGAAGCTGCTCAAAGTTGGGGCCGCCGTGGCGGTTGATCTGCGTGTCGAGGTACGAGAAGAGGCGGCCCTGGAGCAGCGGATCGTCCGAGAAGTCGACGCCGCGAACGACGTGCCCCGGTTGGAACTGCCAGCAGTCAGCACAGGCATCTATCGCCTCCCCACGTCCGCACTCACCATGACCTGCTCCGTTTCGGCAAAGTAGTTGACCGGGTTGGCGTCCAGCCTCATCACGCCCAGGACGCGCAACGGGGCCAGCTCCTCGGGCAGCAGCTTCGTCGGGTCCAGTAGGTCGAAGCCAAACGCCAGCACCTGGTCCTCGTCCACCACCTGCACGCCGAGCTCCCACTTCGGGTAGTGCCCGGCCTCGATGGCGTCGTGAAGGTCCTGGCGGTGAAAGTCGGCGCCCTGGCCGCCGACGCGCTGCGACTCCTCCTGGTACAGCGACGCCAGGCCCTGCTTCGACCGCCAGTGCCACTTGACCAGCTTTGAGTCGCCCTTATCCGTCACTAGACGGTACGTGTGCACGCCGAAGCCATCCTTGCGCAGCCCCCAGAAAAGTTAGTCATCTCGGACTGCAGGTAACGCGTTGGGGCGTGTTTGTGAGGGAGGAGGCTTGTTACCATGTGTCGGAAGCTGCGAGGGACGCCGTGGCCGGACAGGGCCCAAAAGAGGGCATGCAGCGAGGTCGTCTGCTGGCTGAAAAAGTCCCAGGCCGTGTTGTGCGCGGTCGACGCCTGCGGGATCTCGTTGTTGGACTCGGGCTTGAGGGCGTGCACGAGATCAGGGAACTGAATCGCGTCTTGGATGAAGAACACGGGCGCATTGTTCCCGACGATATCGAAGTTGCCCTCGTCTGTGTAGCTGTGCAGCAAACATCTCAGTCAGTCCCTACAGGGCACCTTGTCAGAGGGGTGACATCATGTTGCAAACTCACAATCGCGTGGCGAAGCCGCGAATGTCCCGCGCCGTGTCCGCACTGCCGCGCGACCCCAGCACGGTGGAAAAGCGAACAAACATGGGCGTCTTCTTGTCCTTGGCCCCCAGGAACGACGCGGCCGTCAGGTTGCTGAAGTCGCCGTAGCTTGTAAACGTGCCGTACGCGCCGGCGCCGCGGGCATGGACGGCACGCTCCGGTACCTGCAAATCCCCCTTACGATCAGCAGAATGAATGGACTCGGCATGGCCGGACACTGGAAGAGACTAACACGCTCGTGATCGAAATGGGTAATCTTCTGGCGGAAGATGAAGTCTTCGAGCAGCGTCGGGCCCCGATCGCCGGCTTTCAGGCTCTCCTGGTCGGCGAAGGGGCCACCGACGTCCGAGGTCAGGAAGCCGGAGGAGTCGTCCACCTCGTAGCCTTTCATCTGGCTGCGCGAGCCGCCCTTGTTTGCCGCTTCGCCCGAATCATCCCTTTGCGATAAATAGGCGGGGTTTGCATATGGGCACTGGGCGCTCACGAGGCCAATGACCCAGACAGCGCCTGTAAAAGTAGAGAACTGCACCATGGTTGCCAATAACGTGATGGTGATTGAAAGCTTACGATTTGTTCACTTTTCACTTGCCACAATATCTGCAGAGTGGAAATCAAGCGACGGGCCCATGCTTTTTATAGGACAATTGGGAAGCTGCCGTGACAGGGACGCGACGCAGGCTACACAAACCAGGTCCGCAGCAGCTGCAGCTTGTTGAACTAGACTCTCTTGACTTCTCGGCGAGTGGATTCAGTACTGCATCCTAACCGATACGATATACGGTAGGTGTGGCCGGAGATGCATTGTGACAGAACCATGAGTGTTCGTGTGGCTGCTTGGCTGCATAACACGATGGAAAACCTTGTATGAGTGCCCCTCAGAGGTAATTTTTTGGGCATCTGAGCAGCAAGGCAGCGCGTAGAAACAGCAGATTTTGGTCAACTTTTTCGATATCAGATAGATACGGTAGCTGAGAGTGACTCGCTTGTGTGTCTGTGAAGTTGCACTTCAAGTCGCAGGTGAACGTAGACGAGATAATATTTACCAGCTTCGCAGATCAGTAAAGAACAATGTATTGAGTTCAATTTACCCATCCCGGTTAAACCTTAACTGACATAATATTTAGACTTCTTCGGCTCTAGCAGTGGAGGGCTCTCGGCAGCGCTGATGCACCGTCCAAGTTTCTAAGCATGCCTAAGCACGATCTCCTCCCGTGAGGTTATCTCCCAGCCTGCTGCGCCTCTCTTGTCTCGCCCCCGCGCAACACAGAATGCGGTGCCCGAACTTTCCATTCGCGGCCGCGCCAACAAAAGGCGCCACATTGGTAACCTCCGCGGAGATGGCCGAGTTGAAGACCGATCTTGGCGCTGCAACGGCACACGTAAAACACTCGTCACCATGCAGTAGATTGATGCATCTTCCATCTTGCATGGAGAGAATTGTCAGCGGCGGATTTGCAATGAACCCGGGCGACGGCGTGTGACAACTGTGACGACTGGTCATATCACAAACCTCGAGTACGGAGTGTTTCCGCAATGTTGAGACAACACCGTCCAGCACGGGCGCGCCTGGCATGCCCGTATATTTTGTGGACGGGTGTTTGTCCGAACACGTCTCCTACCACCAGAGACCGTTTAGTGTTGTATTTGACTCGACGATGTATCAAGCTCAAAATATTGCATTATAGTCAGGAGCTATTCCGGTTCCGGGATTCCATATCATACATCCCTAAAGCCTATCCATATCATATACATAGCATCACATTGATCGCAAGATCGTTCCGTCCCTCTAGGACCATATACGCTGGGACCAAGCAACCGGTCTGTCGCTCGTAGAGAGGCGCTTCAATTCATCCCTAATCAGTTGGCGGCGCTCCGCTGCATCGACCGGCACCCTGCTCTTCGCCCACGGGTCTGGGTTCTCCACCGCCCATGACTGCTGGGTAACCTTGCTCTGAATCTCCTGCAGCATCTGCCTCTGTTTCCGCGTCGCCTTCTTCATCTCTTCTTCCTGGTGCACCCGCACCTCGTCGGGCTGCTCCGGCTGCGGCGCCGGGTTTTCGGACTGGCGGATCTTAATGTGCTGTCGCTGCTCGCGGGCCTCCTCGTCCGCCTCGCTCTCGTAGAACACAATGGAGCCGTCGTCGAGTTCCGTGACTCGCGCTTTGAAGCGCTCCGGCAGATGCGGCTTCGCGACGGGTCGAGGCCGTGGTCTGATTGCCTCACGCAAATCGTTGACCGTGCGTTGCTGGATCACATAGCCACTGAGGAAAAGTGCCAAAGTACACAAGGAAACTAAAAGTCCCGATGCTTAGTAGCCGTTGAGTTTTATCACATCACGCAACAAAACCGTTTATCTCGTGGCGCTGGTAGGCGGCTGAATGGAATGCGACTTACTGACAATGCCTGTCAGGGCGATCGATACTTGAGATGAGGTGAGAAGCACTCTCTTCATATTGGTGCATTGGCTCTGGTTATTTCTGCAAGGAAATTGGGATTGCTTAAAATAAAATCAGAAACCAAGGACTTTTTAGATCATAAATGCACGCATTCATGTCTTCCTATCCAAGTTGATCCTCAAACGACAGACCAAGTGGCGTCACTGCCCCACGTTGGCACAGCAACAATCTTATCGCACACTCCGAAGCAGCTTTTCTGAGGCGCACCGGAGCTCTCTTCACGCCGCGGCCGCAACCTTGCCCTGTCGGGACACCGCCGAGGTCGACTCAGTCTAAACACCACAATCAGATACCCAAACTTGAACCGATGTCGAGATCCGACACGATCCAGGCCGATGCGCGGCGCTTCCTCGACGAGCGCGGCAGCAACGTCGGCCTCGCGCCGAACGGGCTGAACCCCGCCAACATCATGGAGAAGGCCGTCAAGGACCGCATCACCGAGAGCTACTTCTACAAGGAGCAGTGCTTCGCGCTCAACGAGGCCGACATCGTGGACCGGGTGGTCGAGCACGTGCGCTTCGTCGGCGGCACGTCCGGCGCGACGCAGAAGCCGAGCCCGTTCCTGTGCCTGGCGTTCAAGCTGCTGGAGCTGGCGCCGTCGGACGCGGTCCTCGCCGAGTACCTGGCGTACGGCGGCGAGCACTTCAAGTACCTGCGCGCGCTCGCGTGCTTCTACCTGCGCCTCACGCGGCAGGCCAGGGACGTGTACGAGACGCTGGAGCCGTTCCTCGAGGACCGCCGCAAGCTGCGCCGCAGGGGGCGCGAGCGCACGACGCTGACGCACGTGGATGAGTTCGTGGACGACCTGCTGACCAAGGACCGTGTGTGCGCGACGAGCCTGTGGAAGATGCCGAAGCGCGAGATCCTGGAGGACTTGGAGGTGCTGGAGCCGCGCGTCAGCCCGCTGGGCGACTTGGAGGATCTGCTTGAGGAGGAGGACGAGGAGGGTGGAGAGGGGAGGGGAAGTGACGACGCCGACGAGGACAGCGGTGACGACGAGGGCAGGAATGGGCGTGGGGAATCGGGCGAAATCTCGGATGGCAATGACATGGATATCGACAGGGAAGAGAGCCGGAGACGTGACAGGCGAAACCCTTGAGACATCGTGCGGCCTTGCTACAGGTCAACGCTCACAAACTCAGATAGCTCTTGTGCTGCCATGATTTCGCACACCAACGACCAAGTGAAGTGACGGCGGTCGAGCAAGTGGTTGATGCAACAAACGCAGCGGGGAGCTGGGTAGCACTGCGCTGCCGTCCCTACGGCATGCCCGAGCGAAGCACATCCGCGATCAAGGAATCCCAGGCAACTTTCGGGGGCTCCATAATTTTGTACTATATATGCAAGATAATAATATACACCCAGCTAAGAGCTCACTACCTCCTGCAGCTTGCTCGCCATGCTTAATAACCTTTGGTCATCCCAGTACTGCGCAATCAGCTGCATGCCAACCGGCAAGCGGCACTCCGAGGGCCATACCGGCACGCTGACGGCCGGCAGGCCCGCTAAGCTGGCAGGCACGGTGAAGACGTCGTTCGTGTAGGCATCAACGCTGCTCTTCGTCTCCAGATCCTTCAGCGCGGGAGGGAACGACGGCGCCGTGGGGCAGAGGAGGAAGTCGACCTGCGCGGGCCCTCGCTTGTCCGCCAGCGCCACGTCGGCGGCCATGGCGCTCAGGTCAAACTGCCTCGGCTCGTAGAGGGGGTTCTCGAGGCGGAACGCCTTGTCGAAGTCCTGCTGCACTCGCCGGCGGACCTTCTGCGCCTGGATGAAGTAGTTGTCGATCGCTTCCGAGCTCAGGCTGTACGTGCCCAGCAGGATGCGGCGCTTCACCTCATCGCCGAACCCGAGCCCGCGCGCTTCCGAGTACAGCGTGTCTCCCGCGGAATCCCCGTGGTCGCCGCGCACCCCGTACCGCACGCCGTCGTACTTGGCCAGGTTTGACGACGCCTCGGCGGGCGCGAGGACGTAGTAGGCGCAGAGTGCTTCTTTCGTGGAGGGTAGCGAGACAGAGACTATGCGTGCACCGCTTTCTTCTAGTCTGGCAGCAGTCGATGCCCAAGCTTCGCGCACTGCGGGCTCAAGCTCTTCTATGTTGTATTCGGCCGGGATGCCGATTGTAATATCGCGTAGCAGCGGGAGCCGGGAGGGCGACGCCTTGGCGCATCGTTGCCGCGTCTCTGGAGTTAGTGACGTAGGGTCGTGCGGATCATGCTCCGTATGAAGCTGCGTGTTGAAGACCAGGTCCTGTATCGCAGCGGCGTCCTTGGCCAAAATACCGACAGTGTCCAGCGAGTTAGCATACGGCACCACTCCAAATCTCGACAGTAGGCCGTAGCTAGGCTTGTACCCAACCACCCCTGTATAAGCGGCCGGCAACCTGACGGAGCCACCCGTGTCTGTACCCAGCGCAACGTCCGCATCGCCGAGCTGCACCGCAACGGCACTACCGCCAGAGCTCCCCCCTGCGGATAGCTGCTCGCCGTCCGAGAGCGGGCTGGAGACCGCGCCGTGCACGGAGTTCGTGGAGTGCGATCCCATGCCGAATTCGTCCATGTTTGTCTTGCCAACGACGCGTGCGCCGCGCGCGCGGAGCTGCTTCACAATGGTCGCCTCAAAGGGCGAGGCGTGCGTGCCGAGTATACCAGAGGCGCATTGTGTCGGGAGGCCGGCTGTGGCAATGTTGTCCTTGACAGCCAATCTAAATCTTGTATTTGTGTCGTTCTGATCGAGTATCGCTTCATCTATGTATTGCGTCAGCAACTGCTTTTGTAGAGCTCTGGAGCTTGGCCGCGGACCTCGGGAAACAAAGTGATTGCAGGTGTGCTGTTGCGCAGCTCGTGATGACACGAACGTGCGTCGGGGGCTTGCTGAATTCCCCAAGAATCTTTTCCTCCCAATAATAGCGCACTTTGCCAAGCGACGCATGGTTGCGTCCGTCATGACAGTTATTATATTCGGGCAGCTTAATGGACAAAGTCGCGCCAGGGCACTGAGTGGACGGTTGCTCTCCTTCCGCTGTGGTGCGGAAGTCTACCGTTGTGATGCGGAACCACCCCGCAAGAGCGCAGGTTCGATTCAGTAAAACTTTCGTACACAGGAATTACCACAGAAAGAAGGACATGCCCATGTATCAAAACACATTAGGAATTTTCTCTAAAATATTTCTCAGAATTCCCCTGTAATCTTTTATGCGTCATCCTTTTTCTCATATTTTCAAGACGTCAATCACGCCATCACAATGACACTTCGCTACGGGTGCTACTTTACGACCTGGCCCAAGTACCTCCGCCAGCAGCTACTAGGAATACAAAAACTTATTTTTAGGCACCCATGGTCCTAGCACCATACAATTTCACCAACTCACGTTACCAGCAAACGGCAAACCGGAGTAGAGCTTAGGCTCGCGTCGCATACTGCGGACATTTTTGCGATTGCCTGCTTCGGCGATCAAACTTAATGTCTTCCAAGCGGAATTATGAAGACGTGGACGACGCGGATCTCTCAGAGCTGGAGAGCAAACGCGCGCGCAAGTCGCGACCGAAGCAAAGCTCCTCGGTAGATCCCAACTCCGGGCAAAAATACGTCTTTGCCAACTACCACAACGCAACAACGATCCCTGTGGGAGAAGAATCAGATTTCGAGGATGACACCGACGCCATGGCATATCTCATGTCAGTGAGGTAGGTAGCAGTGCCCTTTCGCCCAGGAGAAATCGCAGCTAATTTTCGTGGCACGCTTTCAGAACTCAAGCATACGCAATACCACATGTTCTTGCGGCGCCGAAGGTACAAATTGGTCCGAGGCTTCCCAGCGACTTCGTCAAACATAAGGGTTCGGACGTTGGTGCAATCAAGGAAGAGGGCGACGACGAAGCTGACAGGAGCATTTACTACACCGGTATTAGCGATACCAGGGGATTTTACGAAGACGGTGCATATATCGGTCGAGACGACAGCTTCGAAGACGATGGCAGCGATGCTTGGAGCGAGATAGAAGATGAAGACTGCGAAGTTTCAGAACGCGCCGTCTTGGAGGCATACTTTGGCGCCATTATGCAACAATACCAGCGCCTGCGTACTGCTCTGAACAAGACTCCTCCCCCGAATCGCGTCAGGCGTATTACTTCCTCACGGACCACCTGCGCTTCTGGATCGACGGCGATAAAGATTTGGCCGCCGCTCCTGCGCAACACAGATCCTACTCCCCTTCAAGTGTCCCTCATGTCAAAGGACACTGTTATCAGAATAATACGCATCATGCTCGGGGGCAAATTCCTGCGTCGTGGTTATCCGGTGTCCGAACGCACCAGCCGCTGGATCTGGGCCCTGCTAGCGAGGCTGCCGGAACGCGGCGAGCTCAACTACTCAGAAATTGGATGGATACGGGATCTAGGCCGGAGAGCAGTGTTGCTGGGCCGAAGCCTCTCCGAAATGGCTGCGCTCCGCGAAGAGCTTGCGGAAGGCGGTCTAGGAGTAAATGATGCTATCGACGCGAGCAGCAGTGACGAGGAGGTCGTCGCGGAGAATCCCACTAGCCAAGAAGAGACTAAGACGCCAAACGCAGAGACCAATGTCGCATCTGAGAAGGACACAGAGGAAGCCGCCAGCGAAAATAAGGAGGAGGCAGAGGCAGAAGAAGAGGACGTGGCAATGGACCTCGAATCCGAATCTGACGAAGGAGAAATTCACGAGGACGAGGACGAGAAGCCATCTGAACAGAACGAGTCGCTGAAAGAGGCCAAGGCCGCATTTCTTGCTCGACTGGAAGCACAAGCTTCTGATGATGATGGCAACGGCGAAGATGAAGACGGAGTGGACGTCGCTCGGGAGCGATCTCGTATGAACATGCGCGCCACGCTCAACATGATTCTTACTGTTGCGGGCGAGTTCTACGGCCAACGGGATTTGCTCGAGTTCCGGGAGCCGTTCGTCGGCATGTAAATATATGGAGAGGGTGGACTTGTACGATACTAGGTTGCATTGTTCTGTCGCATTTTGTCAACATTATTTTCCAAGGATAACTATATTAAGATACCCTGGCGAGGAAAGCCAAAGCATAGCTGTACATAAAGGATGAAAAGCCAAAACAAAAAAGGTATTGCCACTGCACGATATCTGCAGCCTTTCTGAATTCGCGAGTTCCAACGCCGTGCGCCGTTAAAATACAAGTGGGAAAAGGAAGAAGAATACGAGCCCTGGTAACAGGTTCCCAAACTAGCGTACATCATATTACCGTTCAGTCGTGATGGCCATGTTAAACGGCCATATCCAGATCTTGCTCTTCATCAAAGACAAGGAACTCGGCGTCTTCAAAGTCTTGGTCCACGACCTTTCTATTCTCCTGCCCCGCGCTTCTGTAGACGGCGCCCTTCTTCATGCGAGAGTGGGGGACGGCCAAGAGGCGAGCATTGCCACGGCTCCCGGGGCTCAGCTCGCCACGGAGCTGCTGCTGCTGCGCGTCCTCGTCCTCGCCATAGATGCGCTTGCGGGAGGGCGTGGCGGACTCGTCGCCGTCGACCGTCTCTTGGGACATGGTCAGCTCGGGCACGGCGTCCTCGTCGGGCACGTCGTCGTCCTCGTCCGGGTCGTGCGCAAAGGCGGGCTGCGACTCGAAGCCGCCGACCTTGTGGATGCCGCAGAACGGGAGGAGCTCCCGCGAGGCGACCCGGGCGCCGCCGCCCCGGCGGACCTTGGGCGCGTTGGGGACGGTGGTGTCGGTCCACAGCTTGAAGGCGCTGTGGCCCTCGGTCTTGTAGCCCTCCGGGACCGACTTGCGGACGCGCATGCCGACGCTCAGCAGGTTCGACTGGACCGAGGCCGGCAGCGCGGGCTGCTGGCGCGCGGTCTCGGCGGCGGGCGCACCGGACTGCGCGCCGAAGAACGAGGTGATTTGGCGCTGGGACGGGTCCGCCGAGGCGCCGGCAAAGGGACGCTTCACTCGGGCGGCGTTGGACATGGTGACTGTAGTTGGTGGATTGGTGGTGTGTGCGGTGGGATGCAGAAAAAAGAGATTGAGGTGTCGTCGGAGCTGGCCTGCAGCAACAGCGGCGATGGGTTTGCCTTGTTCGTTTCCACGGGAGGAGAGAAGGAGGTCTCAATTAAGCTTTTCCTACCTCACGATGAAAACGCCAAGTAGTACAACGCAAACGCTGATAATTGTCGACAGAAGAAAGCAAGCAATGAGGAGTGGAGAGGGTCTGGGAGGGGTGAGCAAGCGAACGAAGACTGTTGCGTCACAGATGCAGGGGAAAGAAACAGGGTCAATGGCCCGTGAGGGTATGTCTGTCTTTGAACCTGGCTAAAACGGCTGCGGCAAAGGGAGACGCCGTTGCCCGGGTTGCTGCAGGGAAAAAGCGGGGGCCTTTCGTCAGCGTCTCAGACGCGTCCTGTCGCGACTTTTCGCGTAAAGTGGCACCAATCATTCAAGCTGCATTGTCAGCGAGCAGAGGCAGCTGCTTCGTCAATTGAATCGAGA
>LUFD01000932.1:38099-52077 GCA_003025255.1 Cordyceps pruinosa | reverse complement strand
AGTTTAGGTAGTCTACTTTATAGTTATTAGCTATCACACTCTTTAGGTGTTTTTCTCCCGATTACACTATAGATATATTATTCTTAAGCTAATTATAAAGGCTTAAGAAGTTATCTTTTAATATCTAAAAGAGGCTAATAAATTAGTTATTAGTTAGGTTATTAATAAGCTTAATAATAGCTAATTTAGTAGCCACTATACCCTAGTAGTAATAAGGAATTTAAGGTCCTCTAATGCTACTTTCATTAATTAGATTATTATTATTATCGCTACTAAATTCCTTAGTATTATTATTAAATTTAGTAGTAGAAGTTATAATAGCTTTAACTAGCTAATACTAGCTAAGAAGGTCGCTTATTTATATGCTAATTTAAGCCTTAGTTAAGTTATAAATCTCTAAGTTACCTACTTTTATAGAAGACCTAAGTGAAGGTATAATAAAGTAAAAAAATGGTAGAAAAAGCACGACTTTACCTCTTCTAGTAGCTCTAAATGCCCCTACTTAGCGTGGTACTTCGTTGATAGGGGTGTTAGGAAGTTATGTAAAGACTACTAGAATTCCTACGAAGATCCCTACTAAATTCGGTAAGGTCAGTATTTTATGCAGACAGAGGCCCTCTAAGTGAGTACCACGCAACGTTTCTATCACTCACGATCAGGGCCTTGGTAGGCAGTACCCTGGTACTGGGGAGGTATAGCAGGTAGGGAATTTCTGCAATAAGGGTATTACACGCATTCGGGGGGATATGTAGAGAAAAAACATAGAAATGAAGAAAGGAGACGTGGATAAAAGAGAGTACATAAAAGAGAATAAATAAATAGATAAAATAGTCCCCCGAATCTTGATCGACATGTCTGTAGAAAATACACCCCACGCCAAGTAGATACGTCCCTCCGCGCGCAGGGAAACGCGATCGGCTGCGGCCGCTATGGCGCTTCATGTACCCTTTTCACGATCAGGTGAAGTGTATGGCCTCTCGGAAGACTCAGGGCCATGTACTCCAAAAGAAACATTTTTCCTTGTCAAGATGCCACCGTGTTCTTATTGCCGTCTACTACACTTGGGGGACCAGACACACGACAGCCCGTGTCAGAGAGACAGGGAGTCACTTCAGTCAGCCTGCATCTCAACTCTTGCACAAACCCCCAATACTAGGTAGTCTCGCTTCAGTCGGGGAATCCCAACTCTGATGCAATCACTCCGCGCGCCATCCACGACCTCGCCGCTGAATGACAGCCGCCGATGCAGCGCACAGCTGACACAACTTCTTGCTACACGGCCAAAGCAGAGATGCAAATTCGCTCCTAGGTACCGTATTTTTACCATAAAGTCCCCCTCCCGTAAGCCCGGCCCCGTTGAGGGTGCACTTTGCTTGCAATGCTTGCTCCACGTGCCGGGCGCTTAATGCAACACCGCATCATGGCTTCCCACCCACTCGTTTCCATCAGCACATCAACTTGGAACATTACCATCGTTCTTCTCCCCGCCGTTCAAGCGAATACAGTCAACCAAATTTAGAACATGATCATCCCCCATCTAACCGCAATCAGACACAATAGGCCGCGGGCCTTGTATCATAAAGCCATGTAGCCCCTTCACTACTCGCTCACTCTCCCAACACCTTCACCTTCATTGTCCCACGTAACACTGCTTGCTACTCCTTTCCTTTGTCGTTTCATTCCCTCCCTTCTTTTTTAAGCCCACTATACTTGTTGACAATTCTTCCCTCCTTCTTTTCACTATAAACTTATTTCCAGCCTCATCCTCCGCCGACATCCACGCCCGCCGCCTCCCTATGGATCGCTTCGACCACTTTCGGCCCGCCCGCCCTGCCAGACAGAAATGGAACTTTGCTCCAGATTACCATAGCTTCGCTGATGCATTTCGCCCCAGGCCCCTCGGTCGTGTCGACACCTTTCACTCCCGTTACGTGCAGATGCTGCTCGACCAAGATAATGTCTCCAAGACGCACAACATCCTTGCCGCCTTCTTTGTGTGGCTGCTGCTGGCCAGCTTCATCGTCTTTCCCGGCACATTCACCACCATTCAAAAGTCCATCGAGGCCAATGATCATGGCACATTCCCTGGCAAGGCCGCCGAATCCATCTTCAAGAGCGTCAAGAATGTGCCACTCCTTGCGCTGGCCGCCATCATGTGCTCCATTTCCGTCATTGGCATGACGACCATTGCCTTTCTTCACATGAACAACTATGTCTGGATACTGAACAAGCTCTTCCTCCCCGGCGTGGCCAACTGCACGGCCGGTCTCATCTCCACCTTGATTGGTGTCTACACGCAGCAAAAAGGAGTCTGGAGTATTTCGGCCAAGGTCACTGCAATCGTCGAGGGCTGCGGCTTGGCCATCTGCGGCACGGTTTGGTACGTGGTCGATCACTACTTCCTCTGCAAGGTCAAGGAGACGCACGGTACGCATTACGATGAATGGCCCAAGCAGCGCAGCGACCAGTATGAGTAATAAAATGGCCAATCGGTTTACACTAGACATGGGGGCTTATCGCCATGTACACTAGCGGCCTCCCAGGTACCATTTGCTTCATAGACTTTGGCCTAATACATTACCGCAGAAGCGGCTCGCGTTCACTAGCCCCGGCAACCTCGTCAACTTTGCGAATAAACTTGTCAGACAAGCGGAATGCCCAGTGGCACAGCATTCCCGCGACGAACCCGACAGCGTCGTTCTTGAACGCCAGGATACAAGCAGTAGTCATGAGCATGACGGTCCAGCGCTCCATACGCTCCTCTTCAGATGGACTGCGCAGCTTTCGTCGGACGACAGACCGGCCTCCACTCTGCTCGGAAGACTCCTGCCAGAGATCGCGAGCCCCTTGGTTGAGAGAGTGCCCAACCTTAGCAAGCTCCAGTCCCGCAGCAAGAACCATGATGCCTAACAAACTTTTGGGGTACTGACCCAAAAGGCTTATGAGCGTTCGCCCAAAGAAGAGACCCAGAATGATTTTTACGATTCCTAGGAATATGACGCTGGCGCCGCTGCGCGCGCCAAATCGATATTGGGCCGCCAGGCCACCAGATCCGTGACATACAGGCATGGCACCGAACCAAGTACATGTGAGATTCATCATAGCCACGCTGAGCCCAATAGCTGTGACTGATGGAGTGGGGACATCTGGAAGCAAGTCGGCGGCAAGTGCTGTCACAGCGACAATGGAGTTGAGAGTCGTAAGTGGCAGCTGGCCGATGGCCATGTAGATAGGGGAGGCGCCGCTGTGGCCAATCATGGTGGGAAGAATGAACTCGGGTGTCCAGAAGCGAAACCAGGGTAGCTGTTGGTGCGTTCGAATAACCTGAATAAGAGCAAACAACAACCCCAAAAAGAAGAAGGCCAGCGCGTAGGGGAACCGCTGGAGACGCTGGGTTGCGATGAGAACAAGAAAGGCAAATACGGCCCACAGGCGATTATCGAGGATCGGGTACAACCACCCCAGCGGCTGCAGCTGCGACGAGCCTGCGCCGATGATGAGGGAGAGACCGGCGCCAAGCTGTATGCCCTTGACGACAGGAATGGGTACGACCTTGACGGCCCAGCGCAGCAAGCCGGTGACGCACATGACAAAGATGGCTGCACCGACCCAGAGACCAGCGCCGGCCACGCCCCCCATGGATGGGTCGCCCCGGTGTGCGATGGCTGCTGATGCAATCGCCTACAGCAGTTAGCGGAGGGACATGGAGCCTCGTCTGCGTCCCGGCAGCGGGCGTACCTTCATGGGCTGCACAGGCAACGGGATGCCAAAGACGACACCAGATATCACGTTGAAGGCGCCGGAGAATACCAGCGTCGCATCTATATGGATGGAACCTTGAATTGCAAGGGCGATCATAAGCGGCAGCAGCGTGCCCAAGTCGCCGAGCGAGCCCGATATCTCCGCCAGAGGGGCATTTCGGAAGGTATTGATGTTGTGGCGGTTCCTCTTCTTAAGGTGGGAGAGGATGGAATTCATTCTTAAAAAGAGCCGCGCGGTTACTCTAAGCATTGGCTGTGGGGAGTAAAACGGCAGCCCCCGCGTTCAGATCAAAACGGAAGAATGGAGAGCCTGCGTCTTTGAAGTGCAGGAGAAGGAAAATCAACATGCAGGCCGCTGAGGCTGGAAGCACTTTTGTGAGGTGCCGTCTGCCCCACGTGAGCTACGGCCGACGACGTCACCTTGGAGGGCGCCGATGACAGCCGTGGGAGCCAGGGAAGTAGTGTACCGGGTGTGACGACAGGTACAGTTTTGGAATCTGCGAGAAAACAATGCCCAGAAATGGCGATGATGATGCATAGCGACGCAAAGCAACGGGCGAGAAGCAGCACGGGTTGCATGATCGCTAGTCGGCGATGACTGGAGCGCGCTGAGCCTCAGTCGTTAATACATACACGGCCGAGTGTGGAGGTTTTCTGAACATGGAAAATTTACGGATCTGCGCCGCATTGTTGACCGTGAGGGCCGCGCCGGAATGGACTGGCTGGCATTGTGCCGGGAGTACTAGCCGCGTTCTCTGTGCCTCTGCTGTGGAACGCAGGGAGAAAAGTCCAAATTGGCGAGGCCCCAGTCTCGCCAATTATTACTAGAGTAGCTGGGATCGGCTCCGACTAAAGCCCGGGCTGTATGATTTGCGTTTTTTGCCCGGGCTGTATTCTCCTGATGTTGACCAGTGGCCGGGTAATCCGGTAGCAGGTCGGATGATGATCCCTTTTGGAACTTTGATTCTTCTGGTTATCTGGTCCTTCTTTCGCTACTTATCTTTCCGGCATTAGCCTGTTTACTTGCCACCGGCAAGCCTGACTAGGTTGAGGACTGGACATGGGAACAACAAACACAGGGACTGAATCGAGCCGACGACATGGTTATCAATAGCAGCCGTAGTCTTGCGGGAACCAGAGGGCGGCTGCCCATGTAAGTAGAAACGGAACTGCTTTGTCTGCCAGACCAACCAGTGTAATAAGCTGGATCAACCCTCCGCAGCGTACAGGCGGCAAGGGTCTTGTCCGGCTCCTTCCTTCTCCACCCGTTTTGTTGTTGACACCGAGTGGGAGTAATAACTCAGCGACTGCTCTGGACGCGAGCCGCTTTGGATATCCCAGTGGAGACGAATGTGGGCAAAACAGACAAAGAAAGACTGGGACGCCAATCTGCTGCTCTGAGGCTTTCGGGTGGCTGTCCATGGACAAGTCAAAGGCACTCCGGGCTGCCATGCAGCAGAATCTATCGGCTGGCGGTCGCGAGGTTGTCTGAATCGCGGCGCCGGATTGAGACACCAGGCAACATCACGCAAGCTCGCCGTCTTAGCGCCCGCCCCGGCGGCCAAGCCCGCGGTATTAAAACCCTAACAATGCACGCGTAATGCCAATGCAGCATTGAGAAACTGGATCGAAGGGCCGCAGGCTGTTGCGCTCCGTGGCCGCCGAAACCCTGGTGGTGGCAGTCTAAGTCGCTAGGAAGCTGGGCGCGACGTGTAAGGCGCCCCAGCAGGGTCTTACGCCCCCCAAATGTTTCCCCTGGAGAAGCGGCTCCAAGTCCGCGGGGAAGAAAACACTGGCAACTAGATAGCAGGGGGGCCGTCCCACGCCCTCGTTATTAATCACGCATGTTGCGATTTGTGTCGGAGCCTCCGTGTTTGGTGGCGTGACAGGGGGGGGCGCTTTGGGTTTCGCAGAAGACTCGGAGAATGAATGAGAAGAGGCCGACTTGGTAGTTGCCCTACTGCAGCGAGAAAAGCTTGCATTGTAGTATTATTACTGATACTTGCAGGGCGACTCTGCTGATTGGATTGCAGGTGTTGGCGTGCCTGGTGAAATTCGCGCAGCCACCGAAGCTTCCCTTGCCTCAGCGACCTTGTGCCCCGAAGGTGCACGTCGATGTATCAATACGCAGTGATACTCGTGCGAAACCCCAACCCCATGGCCGCTGCCAATGAAGTCGTACAAAGTTGGCGTTGTTTCTTGTCTCATTGTGCGACTGGTCTTGTCTGTGCTAAGCTTATCCTGACAATGTTGCACAGCGGTCACTAGCAGTGCTAGACCTGACGTAGCGGCGTCGTGAAGGGCCAATTTGTCTGCAAGGAAGGTGAGAAGGAAAATGGAAGCAGGCGGGTTGCAGGTTTTGCAGCCCATCTCAGCAGGCTGCAGCTGCATGGAGTAGCGACATCGATGCCGCTGTTCCGAACGGGCGTCCCACCGATAATAAGTAGGCGAAGTCAAAGTAACTAGAAAATACTCGAGGCAGGCGAGAAAAAGCCTCTGACGCCACTGTACCACCTGTGCGGACCGCTAATTACTCTTTTGGTTCCGAGGGTTCTCGCCGGCTTTGGTCGAGACGCTTTTTTTCTGGTCCCTCGTGCCCGATTTTGCCGTGCTGGCACCTGGGTCAGGCTTTTTTCTCTCCTGGCCTTGTCCTTCGCTCGCCTCCGTCACGAGGCGCAAGCCAGGTCTTGGACAGGGCAGCCGGGCGACACCAGGGACTTGGCCCTGGGGTTGAGGCACTTTCGGTGTCATGTCGAGTTGGTATTAGCTGGGAACCCCGGTCCCCTTATCGAGGGACAAACAGGGGATAGCGGTCATAACTCACCAGTCCTCGTCACAGGTACATGCACCCTCAACCCTCGGATAGCTGGTCCTCATGGTGGTAGAGTGCAAACCTAGATAGAATGCGGCATGCCGATGGAAACCAAGCCATTGCATTCGGGGGCATCAAGAAGAAACCGAGTAAGGGTAGAGGCCATCACCAGCGGTAGCAGAGCTTAAAAATGACCAATCAATTCCCTCCCGCGCAAGCAGCAGCTTTGAATACCATCCCTCGCGCCGCCCGGGCAAAGTACCAGGCACGAACAGACCCAAGGTCCGGCGACGCCAAACCACGATCGGTGGTCCGTGACGTGAGGCCCCGCTTTTCTCTTCTCTTGGAGCGAGCATGGAGCTGGATCAACAAAATCATCCTCCAGTCCGCTTACGCGCTTCCAGCTAATTTGTTGCTTCTCCATCCTCCTCGATACCAGCCAGAATCTTGTTCCCCCAAGGTAAGGAAACAGACAACGTCGCTCCCCTTCAATTGCCTCCTTCTCTGGCTTTCCCTCCCGATCCAATTCGCATCCGTCCTTGTCGCATCACCCCGTCACTGCCGCGCCCGGCAATTGGTGGAGCGAAAGAGCGAAATTTCGTCCCCTGCGCAAAGCACCCACCCGCAGAGCAACATTCCTCTCGCCCATCGGTTCGCTTTCACGACGCTCCCGAACGCAATTGGACCCATATTGTCGTTGGGTTTGAAGTCTATCTGCTGCTGGATCCCAATCTGCTACGCCTTTCTCCCCGTCTTGGGCGAGTCAGCTCAATTGAGGTCTTTTTCTGCCCGACTGCCAATGCTAACAGCGTAGCTTCTAGAGCCATTCATCTCCTCCGTCTCTTCTTCTCTCTCTCATCCATCACAATGGCCGCCATCCCTGCCAATGCCCACCCCGGCCTCGTCATGCACGAGATTGCTAAGCGATCGAAGAGCTGGCCCGCGAAGAACGTCGGTGTCATGGTCGTCTTCTGCATCGTCTTTGTTGGTGCGTAAACTTAGCCACCTGCCCTATGCGACTGCTCTGCGACCGATCACCACCCTGAGAGTAGTGATTTCCTACTCTCCTTTGCTAACCAACCCTTTACAGTCGCTGCCGCTCTTCTCGCCCTCTTCCTGAGCAAGTGGCTCAAGCGCCGCAAGGAGTCCAAGCCCGAGCTGTAAACTAAATCCCATGATACGAGATGCAAGGCTGTTGGGAGGACGGGGGGTGAAGTTTTGGTTGGGGTGAGGGCGGAATGGCAGTACTCTGACGAAATGGCAAACATCCTCCCCGTGGCTGCCGGGGAGCAGCGGGCGCGAACACCACGGCGGGCTTTTTAAAAAATATTTCTCTTTCGCCGCCAGCGGCCCTCGACGTCGCCGTTCCTGGCCTTTCTACACCAAACGAACCAAAAACAAGACAGCCCGCCCGCACTTTCGCGCGTCTCATGCCGACCTCTTACATTTGTCGCCGCCCCCGGCTCTTTCGCGGTACAGTGAGTCTGCTGGGTCTGCGTGGTTGGTGTGGGAGTACTGAGCCAGTGCATATTTACACATGGGAGCCTGTTTGACTCGCAGTATATGTCGGGTTTATGTTGTTTGATTTGTTTGTGCGTGGGGGGGCTGATGGACAGCGATATAGTGTTGAGCTTGTGCGATGCTTGTCAAATCTACCGGATTGCTGTATTCTATATTTCTAATACCACTGATACCTCTTTTGCTTAGTCGCTGAGTCTGTACTGATCGCCCGCCATGATTTTTAGTACGCGTGATTGATCCTGGTATTCTTTCCATCTATCCATGGTATTATTACCCCAGCCTATAGCACGCAGCATAACCCAAAGACACCGATCCCCCGCATCCTCATTCCGTATGCCTTACAAGCCCTCTCTGGCAAGCATATCGGTAATGTCCAGATAAAATGCCACCGCGTTGAACGTCCTCTTTCTGCCCAACATCGCCCGCAGCGCCCAGCGCAGACGGTTTGACCAGTTGATTAGGTCCAGGTGGCTCACGCCGACCAGCGTGCCACGGTACTCACCCCAGCGACTGCTGGCCACGCTGACCAGCCCGTCGTTGGGGCCCTCGGCGTCGCGGACCACCGCGTAGGGCAGGCGGAAGACGCTGAGCAGCGGCGGCGGCGCGGGCCCCACGTCGGCGCCGTACGAGAAGTACCGCACGCCGTCCGCGTCCGGCGTGGCCGGGTTGAAGGTCCCCGTCATGTACCGCGTCGTCAGCTGGGCAAACGCCTCGGTGCCGAGCCCCGCGCGCGACAGCAGGCCGTAGAGCCGCGGCAGGTGGATCGGCGCGCGCGAGCCCGGGTCGACGAAGAAGTCGGCCGCGGGGCTGCCGCGGTGCGGCGTCGCGATGGTCGTGAGCGACGCCACGCGCACGCCGGCTGTCGCGGCCAGCCGCGAGATCATGTAGCGCGAGTCCAGGCCGCCCATACTATGCGCGATGATGTTGACGGGCGGGGGGCGCGAGGCGGGAGACGCGGTCTGCTGCGCGGCTACGATGCCCTCGGCGAGCGCGGCGGCGCGCACGGCGATGGAGCTGGAGGGCGGCACCGACGTCGTGAAGACGATCGTGCCATTGGCGCGCAGGGCTTCTTGTATGCCGTGCCAGTAGTGCACTGCCGGGAGCCGCGAGGCGAGACGCAGCTCCGAGAAGCCAAAGAGGCCGTGAGCGAGCACGATGGGATACATGGGCGTGGCTGCTCACGAATTAGTTTTCCGTCTTGTTCTTGTCTTTTTTTTTTCAGAGATATACTCCCCCAACATGTCATGTATCCAAACTTACCATATTGTTCTCGCAGTTGCGCAAACTCGTCAATAATCTCCTTTCCTGCCCCGGGTATACGCGGGTCTTTGCCGGCTTGCGGATATGCGCCAAACGTGCGGGAGCCATGGATGCTAGTTGGCGGCGTCAATGACAGTGAACGCTGAAGAATAACACGTCGAACCATTGCCTACCACCCGCGGGCAGCTCGTAATTGGCCTTTGTTCGAGCGGTTTTGGCTGAGGATTCGTGCGACTGTGCTTTTAGCTCCAGACGTTGCATGAAGGTTGGCCATGCTGTGGCGCGGAGCGGCTACATGTATGTGCCTGACGTCACCATGGGTTGCGACCAAGTGGTACCCGGTGCCATCACCAAGCGGCAACGATAGTAGGATTTGGTCTGCGAGGCCTGGTTTACGCACAGTATTGCCTTGAGATGGGTATCGTTTAACATTAGTGATAAGTCTATCCTAGTATCCATGCTTTTTCACGCCCTAACTCCAATAAAGCCAAATACTCCAGCTGCATCAATTTTTCCGCGGTGGCAGCTGGCTCGGCGCATTCTCTGCCGTTACTCCGCTAAACGGCGGGCGAGGATTATTTTGGTCAAAGGGCATTGAAGCGCTTTCGGCCATAGCTTCGCTATAACTAGGCGGCGCATCTTCATGTTCCTCCGATTGTGCAGGCGGCGGCTGCACCGGACCACTGGGTCGCCGTAGAGGTAGCGGCGGTGCTGGCTGCGCCGCCGAGCCGCTTGGACCAGAGATAGAGTGTCTAGGGGGTAGGTGAGGTCGTAGCTCGTTTTGTGAGAAGCCTGCATTTGTGGCTGCTTCCACGAGCTCTCTAGGTGGTTTGATGCCAGAGTAAACCTCCACGGTGGCAAAGTGAAGTGGGAGCGTTATTGATTCAGGGATGGTTTTGCTGTTCTTCCTTCCCAATCGTAGTGTCATGAGAATCTGGACTTCGTAGCGCCGACTTATGTTGCACGCAATGAATGATGGGGCCACGGTATTTGGAAGGGGCTTCTGGCTCCAATACTCGTCTGGCACGACAATCTCACTGCCAACCTCGCCAGTGGGAGTAATGAGCGGAACTTCCAACTGCGGATTCGATGCAATGATCCAGCGGTTGCTTTTCTGCAAGACTTGCCCATGCGCAGATAAGGTGGTGGTTCCAATAAGATCCATTTGGAAGGATGTAAGGTACACCTGCTGCGGGTTGTTGACGAGCTTCTTCGCGATTAGTCGAAGCGGGACAGGGCGATTGCAAGTTAGGACCAGGGGATGGGGTAGACGAGCAGACAGCTCGACCGCCTGACGCGGGGGCGGAGGTTCTGCATACGATTCGAAATCGTCCTTTTCTTTGGAGCCCTTCTTCATGCCGAACAGGGAGCCCTTTTGCTTGCCCTGTGGCGACGGCGGGCGCGAAGCAAAGCTAAACGGCCTGCGCGCAAAAGTTTCCTGCCCACGAGGAGGCGACCTCGGGGGTTCTATAGGCATGAATTTGAATCCTAGCTGAAAGCGCCAGTTCTCCTTCAATAGGCCCGGCCGCTGCACGGTAACCTTGATGTAGTACCGAATTTCGGCATCATTATACACGCCAGACAGCGACGGCGGAAGTGTCTTGGTAACGTGCCTAAGATAGAGCTGTCTTGTGCCATCCATGAGACGAATGCCACGTGAGCCAAACATTCCCGCGCCGGACAGACTCTGGTTCGCCAGGGACGCCATGGCGTGAGAGTCGCTGCAGGCGTTGTTGATCGGCACCTTGAACTTGAAGGGGAATTGATGCTGCCCAGGCTGCAGCGGGAACGACCCAAAGGGACTATTTGCACTGCTGTGGTACTCGTCAGGGAAGACCTGCTGCACTTTGTATAGAATCTTGTGGCTTTCCGAGTTGATCGCGGCGTTGGACGTGGAGTAGCCATCTCGGTGATCCCGGCTATCTTCGAACGGGGACGGTGGCTGCAAGATGGTGTTGGACTCGCCCTCAAGCTTGACGACGATGCCGCCTATTTGCTCGGGGCGGTTCAGATTCAGAATCACCTGCCCGCTGATAATGTCCAGATTCGTAAAGAACTCGGGCTGGTTGTTGAGAGTGATGCGCATCGACATGGCGGCGGGTTTATTAGGCGCCGACGATGGCGTAACGTGTTCGGAAGCGGGCGCCGGATCGAAGCGGACGGGTTCGGGGATTGGGGGTCGCTAGCAATGTCGAGTAAGAATTTCTAATTTGGCCACATAGCGGCCAAGTTCATGCCGCAGGATGGCGAGGACGATAGATACGGTGGACAAGGAATGCAATGCGGGAGTCGCGGGGATGCCGATTGACTTGGCAGAGCGAGTTATGCCGTGTCTGGCGCACAATCGGGTAGGCGGTCTGCCCTGCGAGTGCCACTGGCGGCGCATCATCGCGCGGCAGGGCCACGCAAGACGGGTGGCTAATTAGTGGGCTGATGGACATCACCAACAGCGAGATGAGGCGCAGCTTTCCGGTGAGATGTTCACCGAGGAGGAAAATACGATAGGTGGCCTAGTTCACCTCTCTAAAACGCCTGTCCTCACCCACTAACAACCCTGTCTCGTAGCCGTTTAGGGAGACGCAGCAGATCGCGGGACAACCCGTCGCGAACTGGTCCTGGGTACTATAGTGAAACACCTAACAACGCGACGACACACCTGCAAATCGTGCAAGGATTCCAGCCAATTGCGAAATATGAGGACGTGGATAATAGGGGCCGTTACCAACGGAAGCGCTCTTCGTACGAAACCATGCGAGAAAGAGAGCAAACAGTGCTGTCGCTTGCGTGCCACAGCTTGCTCAATTATGATGCACTTGTTGTATCGCCTCTCCGCCCAAAGAGGCTCAAAGAATCATCAGTTGGCATCTCCAGCGGGTCGTGGTTTTCGCGCTGGAATACTGGTAAAGCCTTGATGCTTCTGTTGCGCTCGCAAGGCTGACTTGGGAGTAACAATGAACTCCCAGATGACGGCCAGGCGTCTCCCTACATGGCCATCATTCGTCATACGCAAGTCATCCCGGATGCCTGTCTCACCCATGCAGGCATCCTCCCGCGTTCTTGGCACAGCCGCTCCGCCTTGGGCTGCAAAACAGCGCGTCCTCGGCGGCCCCCTCGGAGCTTTGATTTGCCCAAACTTTGTGCGCACAGGTGTAACCCCCGAGCCGCTGTCTTGGTGCCGTGTACTACCTCATACCGGCTGGGCTATTCTCGCCTTACAGGAACAGCGGCCGCAGGCATAGCAGCCCATTCATAGGCCCTGCCAGCCTGCCAACAATATTGACGCTCATCGGCGCGGCATTCCCCGCGATTGAGTGGCCTCGACGGCATCATATTGAACATACATCCATCGGTAGGCCTTCGGTCCGCCTGAAAAGACCTGACGGTATGGAGACAACCACTGTGTGTGTAGCCTTGCCTCGCTACACGAGTATAGCTATGGTGCACAAGCTGCGTGCCGTGCTCCAATTGCTGCCAAGAGGCGGCAATATCAGTCACCGGGGACGTCTATCTACCAGCGGTATCCATACCGGCGATATCGACTCCTGAACTCTTACCTGCCTAGTGGCTCCTCAACTTCGCTGCATGTCTCGTATACGTTCCTTGGTCAGTGTCCCAACCAGTCAGTTGTGCATCGCAAAAATAAATGCCGACTAATGTCTAGTAGTCCGAGTCTCAATCATTCATCTGAGTTGCATGGGATCGGCTCTGGATGCGTGCCATATCAGCCTTCCGCCACTTCCCCACGGATGCCTGTATCCTCTCGGAAAATGCTAGCACCAGTATTCTACACATATTCCTCGCGCGCAAGCTGTACACCGGTGGATCTCCCATCTGCTTCAGGTGGTCTTCTAATCCCAGGTCATCATTTTCCATTGGGTATGGGTTGTTAGTTGACTGCGTGTGTGTGTCGGGCATGCCCCTCCTTCCCTCCTTGCTGCGTCCGCTCCAACATACTGATATGACCCCTCCAAGGCTTGCAACCTCTCACACCGCAGTCATAGATTTGCGAAATATCTCGTGCTCCTTCAACTGCTTTCGAAGATGTATGGCACATGTGGCCTGGCATGCCCCGTGCCTGGGGGGTTCTACTCATATCAACCTAACATCGGCGTGAACACCACCTTCGTCGTTGTTCATGGCTTGTTATTTCTCGCCACTCTCTTCCTCGGCCGACTACATGGGGCTGGGTTATACTATTTCCTACTAAGCACTACCAACCTGCTCCAAATACTGTCCTTCATTGGCAGAGTATTGCTTCATCGTGCGAGGGATTCACAGCCCTACTTTCTGGTGTTCCTTCTGGGCACTCTCCTGGCGCCATTATCTGCGACAAGCACCATTTATTCGGCCCTTCGCTCGGTTCTCATTGTCGTCGCAAGAAATAAGCTTCCCTTTTGCAGACTTCAGAGTACGCACCTAGGGGTACAAGGCTTGCTCATGTTGGTACTTGGCCTAAAGTTGGCGGGCGCTGTTCTTGTCTGCTATGGCCAGCAGGCACTGCTGGTAAGTTTGAGTGACTATCACCTTTCCGTCTCTTACAATTGAAAAGGAAACAAAGTCGATCATTCTGATCATCGCGGGCATTGGCGCACAAACGGTCGGTCTTGTACTGATATTGGGCCTC
>LUFD01000932.1:0-37996 GCA_003025255.1 Cordyceps pruinosa | reverse complement strand
GGGGGGGGGTATTTCTTGTGCTGCACCACAGAGCTCACGTATTGAAGCAGTTTGCTACATTATTTACATACTTGTTGGCACGGGTGTTGGGTAACGGAGAACAATGCACTGCTAGCACGTTTCCTTTTTGTTTCGCTGAACCCTTTATCCGGTCACCAAGGTCGCACTCCGTCTCGCTGTTACCTGACCTGTCAGTTCGGAGTCGAGCCAGACGGGAGCTTCTCTAACTTGAAGCTCAATTCAGCTGAAAGTATCTTGAACCGCTCAAGATGTATTCCGCTACAGTCCAAGGGAATGATAGCCGTCAGCATTCGTGAGCTGGAGGAGAGTGATTGGAGTGAGAATGTAACGTGATTATCAGCCTAGTGTTCAATTAATATTGATGAATACGACCCGCTCCCAGTCGCGACACTAGGATCACCAGCTGTGAGTTTCAACGTAGCATGAGGTGGCTGCTACTTTTATACCTACCTGCCCAAACTTGAAAATTCCAGTCGTCTCAAATTCTCCTCTGAATACGCAAGCCGGAGAGCGGCGCTGGGTTGCGGCCACGCCCCGAAACGAGCCAGCTCGTACGTCGGTGAGTCGTTGATTTACGAGGCCTGTTCTGGGTGACGTATTTCCGTACTTTCCGACTATAAACAATCGCAATACTAGGAAAAGACTTGGCATCCTGTTTTGCTGAGAAATCGTACCCCTGCGGATGGTTGCTGACGCAGCATGTAAATGCATGTTCGAATGACGACCGGGTAGGCCATCAGATCGAATTCTTCACTGCCCTATCCGTGACTTTGACGGCACAGCACTCGGTACTTTCGTATGAACGATGCCCCGGCGCCCACGGCATTCGGAACGCGGCTTCATTGGCTCCGGCGGAGCTGACCAGCACTCCTGGCCTGGGGCAAGACCTGGCCTGGGGCAAGACCTGGCCGCGCGAAATCACGAAAACCGCGTCGTCTCACGCATGCAACTACCGCATCAAGGATGTCTCGAGAGGTTGATAAGCACCTTATAACACGTTGCGCAGGTGGCGAGGACGCATGCGTGTGTGGCACATCCCCCCACGTTATCAATACTGTTGCGCGGCGCCGTGACGCCTGATGGAACGCGGAGGTGGCGTTCTTCGTCAGGCCGCATATTCAGCGATTAATCTATTCGAAGAGCTTCCTTCCAAAACGGGGTCAGGCCCCCTAGCTTGGAGCGCCTCGTTCATATTAGTCTGCATATTAGATCATATGACGCTATCAACGTCGACAGCATGGTTACAGCAGCAGATTTCCTAGATGTTCTCCCCCGGCGAGGACAGGTGTTCCAAGTATAGCTGGGCCTTTCTAGGTTCGAGGCCGAGGATTGTTGTCAAGAGGGCGGCGGCCGGGCCCAACAGTGTTACAATCTTTAGCGTGGGATGGCCTTGATGCTTTGGCACGGCCTCCACTTCCGCGTCCCTGAGCCTCCTTGGTGCCAATGCTCTTGAGTTGTTTCAATGCACCGCAGAAAATCTTGTTTGATGGCGATCTGTAATGCCGGCTCCGTCTGTTGTCAATGAGGCCGCCGGTGGCGCGTCGGTGCATGCTATGCCCCTGCCCTTCTGTTATTGTAACGTCCCCCAGGAATGGCCGCCGCAAGGTGAAACCAGGGATCCAGAGTGCCAATCAACTAGATGTCTGCATTAAGCACGCTCTCCTATGCCGATGGGTGTGTGCTCAAGACATGGATGTATCTGGCGCCCCGGGCCGGCTGAGCGTCACCGGCTGCGCGAGCACTCTCAGCTCAAGATGGGACGTCGAGATGTGCAACACAGACGCTCCACAACACTAACAAAAGTTTCGTCTCCAGCCTGCTTCATTGGGAATACGTTCCGCTCGGGCATGTGGCAGGGTGGTATGAGCATGTATCAGCCTCCCAGGGGACCCTTATCCGATGGCTTAGCATGATGCCACAGGCAACATGAGCCCAAGAGCCATGCGGCTACCGGCGTGTCATGCTAATCCATGCGGCTCTGGTCTTGGACTTGGGTCCGAGCAGGTACATTTTGCGTAATCCTGAGTAGCACATTGTTAGGTCGGTTCCAGTTTCCATTTAAAGTTACAGCAATGCCCCGTCCTGATGCACCGCTATGATCTGGACGCAAATCTGATAAACATCGTGTTGGCCTCCACCACGGGGATCATATAAACCTGCCCACAAGCCGGTCATTAACCCTCCGGTCGGAGTATTATTTGAAACTGCTCAACTTTCTCCATTGCAAACACAACTTGGCACACCTTCACCCATTCTAGTCTTGTGGCCGCCGACCCGTTCCTACCTTCCTCGCCCTCCTACACAACTCCCTCGCTGCCGACTCTGGTTCAGTCTGCGCACTCAAGCACAACATCCTCAAAAAGCCCTCCAGACAATTAATCAGAAAATCTTGCGTCATCTTTCAAAAGCACCTTGGATTCATTTCGTCAGAAACCGCCAAAATGTCCGAATACCCCCCCGAACTCATTAAGAAGTTTGCGATCCGTCACGCCGACAATGTCAAGGCTATGGAAGGGTTTACATTTGCCACGCTTGCGATTGCTGGCTCTTTCATTCTCTTCCATCTTTCAACAAACGCATACCATGGATTCCAGCGCTGGCAAGGCGGCAGAAGCGCTCTGGCCGTCTTGTCCTCGCCCGTGAGGTACGCGAATATGCCAAATGCCGAGCCTACTGCGGCACCGTCCAGCTAACAAGTCAGAATGGTTCGACAATTCTCGATTTACTCGGTTCCTTTTTTCCCATCTGCTGGTCACGCCTTTACCATCGTCATATACATTGCGCTCAACTTTGTCTTTCTCTTCGCCTTTATGGATAACAATAATTTTGGCTTTGAAACCAACATTGCTTCCAGGACTGGTTGGTACGTTCAATAAACTACGCTGTTACCAATTTCGATGCCTAACTCTTACTATAGGCTCACCCTGGCCAACATGCTCTTTTCCGTCTTTCTAGCACTGAAGAATACTCCACTGGCGTTCCTCACGGCGTGGTCCTACGAACGCCTCAACATACTGCACCGGTACTCTGGGTTCTTTGCAGTCTTGCACATGATTATCCATGCTTGCAGCTACTCCTTCTACTTCGCCAGTCAAGGAGAGCCCGAGATTCTTACGATGCAAAGCAGCATTTACGGTATTCTAGCTGGCTCGTCATTCTTCCTCCTCGGCCTCAGTGGCATTGTACTGCGTCCATGGTGGTATGAGCTATTTTACTACGTTCATATCGTCTTCTTTGCCCTGGCCATTGCCATGACCGGTTTGCATCAGCCTTCGATCGTGGACGGCTTTCTGGTCATTACGGTTCTTACTGGGGCGCTGTGGGTGGCTGATAGGCTCATTCGCTTCGTCAGGCTTGTCTTCTACAGCGTCAACAATCATGTTACTCTCACGCCGCTCCCTCATGGTGGCACCCGGGTCACACTGGCCAAGGCACCTCTTGGGGCGCTCTCAGGAAAGCATTGCTTTTTGTGGATTCCAGCAATTCGCTCTTTCGAGACACACCCATTCACCATTTCAGCCATGAATCCTCTCGAGTTCGTGGTGACGGCACACGACGGATTTACCAAGGACTTGCATGATCTTGCCGTTGCCCAGCCTGGTGTCGAGTTTGGGGCGTCAGTCGAGGGAAGTTACGGTACCTTTCCGAAGCCTGCAAGCTTTGACCACGTTGTCCTAATAGCTGGCGGTACTGGTGCAAGTTTCACATTCGGGGCTGCTTTCAATGCGCTAAAGCAGCTTAATGGAAGGAGACAAACCAAAATCATGTTCGTCTGGACTGTTCGCCATCGATGTAAGTGCCACTCCGTTGTCGAGCGCTGGCTCAGCGCTAATTGGAACAGCTATCCTGAGCTGGTATGCAAGCCACCTCCAGACTCTGAGCAGAGACAGCAGAGTCTCTGTCCACATTTTTGTCACCAAGGGTAGGGACCCTCAGGAAATCGGTGGATATTCCATGCCGCAGAGCGGAAGAGGGCGCCTAGGCTCTATTCTGACGGCGCCAGCCGATGCAATCTCACCTGCCAACCTCTCGTCTGCCTCGAGCATGTCTGGAGACGCCGAAAAGAACATTGCTTCGGTGGTGGACTTCGACATTGACAGTTATGCTGGCAGTCCTATTACGTGGAAGCGCCCTGATATCCCGGGCATGATCCGTGGCGTCGTCTCGGGGGCTGGCAGAGATCAGAGTGTTCTGGTCATGGGCTGCGGGCCAAGCGCTCTGATGAAGCAGGTTCGCAACACTACGGCGGCATGCATTTGGTCGGATGGTCCGTCTGTAGAACTGCACTGTGAGGAGTTTGGGTGGTAAGCTTGTCTCGTTGCTGCTTTTATTTGGTTGATGATGTATATGCCGCGCGTTGCCCGACCGTTATCAAATTATTGCTAGAATTCTCTGGATAAAAATTTCCTTTGTCTCGATAAAATAAATCCATCAAAGATAGCCAGGCTCTCATACACGCCGCGTTCCGGAATGCCATAACGGGAGCATAAGGACAACCAATCACGTCCTGGTCAGCCACGTTGTGACAAACATGCTGTTTCATCTGAGCCCCTCGCTACTGCCCGCCTCCGCTAGGTTGCATTCTGCGAAAATCATGCTTGATGAGTCAACCAAGCCCGGCCCTGGCAGACGGTGCCTGAAAATCTGACGTGGGTGCCCTGCGTTGACCGCGCGCACGGCCAGTCGCCGCCTCTCGCATCGCAGATAGTAGTTGGGGCTTTGGCCCCCAGTGTCTGTGCTGCGAGTTGCGGTCGTTCGAGCCAGTAACGCAAAGCACATGCTGACAGTTCGAATATCCTTCGGCTATGCGATAAAGGCAAACCAAGTTTTTAAAGCTCATTTCTCCGTCAACTACTAAAAGAATCTAAGCCCGAGCACCGGAAACGCCGAAACCCCTGAACAATGGGGTCCAAACTCAAAGGGTATATATCAAAGCAGGGACTTAGTACAAGTCTTCCAGCAAGCGCGCCATTGGTTGCTGATCGAGGTTCTGAATACCAAAATTCCGAGGGCGGATAAACGTTAGGTTTTCCATAAATTCCAAATCGGCGCATCGGCCAGGTTCGCTTACCCGCCGCACATATCACTCGAGTTGCTTGTTCGCTTGGGGCCCAGAGCCCTCGCCATTATCGCGCTCCCTACTCGCATGCTTCTCCTCGTCCCTGCTCGCGTTTTGCAACGGACCTTGGGGATCGATGAGTAATTTTGCATCCTTAGAGATGTCGAGGTAGCCAGAGTAGACAATCATGGCGACTTGCAGGGCAACAATGACAATGAATGCGTTGTGGATAGTGCCGCCTTGATGGATGATGCCATACATGATAAACGGGAAGAACGCTGGGCCGGATCCTCCCATGGTAATGAACGCCGCTGCCCGCTTCGTTCTCCGCCCTTGGCCACGCAGGCCCATGGCGAAAATGAGTGGCCAGATGGGCCCTTCGCCAAAGAAGAAAAACAACGCCGGGATTATGATCAAGTTCGGGTTCGATGGCCTCAAAGTGACCAGGAGAATTGAAGATATGAAACAGATTACGACACAAATGGTTAATAGAGTGCGCGGTTTGGGGACGAAGCGTACTTTGACAGAAAAATAGCAGGTGATGGAAGCCAGAATCCGCGAAGCCGCGAAGACCGCTTGCCCGCATAGAAGATAGTCAGTGGTTGACAGCCTGAGGCCCTGCACGTTTTGTGGATGAACTGTCGATCCTGTGGCAGCGGTAGACCTCCGAGGGTGAGCATCACCGGCATCACCAGCCAACAGATTGCCGAACCAGATGATGTTGCTTTCTTGCGTGGCGACATAGAGATACTGTGCAAGCACGGCAAGGCTTAAAGTGATCGTCCGCAGCTGTAGACCAAACCACGATTTTTTTTCGGGGTTGATGGGTATACGTTTCGTCGACTCTTCAAGCTCCTTGTCGCTGACTTCGGGGAGGGGCATGTAGTAGAAGAATAGGCCCAAGGCTGCGGAGAGCATCGTGATGCCAAGATATGTCCACTGAACATTTACCAAGCTAACATTGCCGTGGTTTGCCAGTTGCAACCCCGAGAAGAAGACGCGATGGGCGACGAGCGCACTAACAACACTACCGATTGCTTGCACAGCTTGCGCCAGCATCAAGCGCATCTCGCCGTAGGCGTGGGGGCCGCAGAGGACCATGAAGGAGTTCGCCGCAACTTCAAGGACTGACAGGCCGAAGCCGACAACAAAACTGCTGAACATGTAACCACCGTATGAGTTGGTCACCGCGGACGGCCAGAAGATAATGGTTCCGATACCGTAGATCGACAGTCCCAAGATAAACGTAACTTTATAGCCACCAATGTTTTCAGCATCATTTTTGGAGTGTCTTTTGGACCGATTGTGCTCGTCACGTCGAAGAATCCATTCGGCCACCAAAATAGGACCAAAAAAGTACCCGCCTCCGAAGTAAGCGCTGGTTAAGCCTAGCGTTTCGGCTGTAGACATGCCATTGACCTTTGCAATAGCACTGTTGAGCGTATTCAGCAGACCATACGAGAATCCCCAGAGCAGGAACAGTATGGAAACCAAAGTCCCGTATTTGAAAGACTCTCGGAGGTTTGTCTTCAGCATGCTCTTTGGCTTCTTCATGTTGACGAAGCCGAAATAGACGCCATTTTCAGATGCACTACCGGTAGAGCTAAGGACATTTGTTCGCGCTCTGAAGGGATTAAGAGAATCGCGGTTGATCTGGTCAATGTGCATCCCCGGTGTAGTGATAAAATCGATGGCAGTTATGGCGTTGTCACCAGCATCCGGACCAGTCGTCGAGGACAAAGCGGCTGGCGGCGGGATAGCGGGGCTATTCTGCTCTGTCGCAGCACCTCGGCTTTCGGATTCGCGATCACTGGGACCACTCTTGGAACCTGGCACGGTTCTCGTATGGTTAGGGTCGTAGAGCATGGCGGGGAGAAGGCGCACGACAAGCGGCTTCAGAGTCGGGATACAGGCGCAGGCAATTCCAACATTCACCTCGACAACGCTCCACATAAGGGATAGTGAGGCATTGTACGCAAAATCGGCATGGGCACCGAAGCGAGACTCGTTGCTGATGCGCGTCAAGTCATGGCGGGAGCCGATGGCTTGCTGCAGGTAGTAGATGCGAATGACGTCAACAATGGTGACGAAGATGCCAATTGTGAACGTCAAAATCAGAATGGTCTTTTGTCGCGGGGGCAATCGCATCCCGGTCAGAACAGGGATAGGTAGGGCGAGGATGGCGAGATCGGTGACAATATTGACCGGCGAGGCGCAAATGAACTCGGTCAGAAGCGGGATACATTTGGCGGGCCCGTTGTAGAAGGCTTGCCAGGCAGCATGGATCGGAGAGCATTGGAAGATGTTCATGAAGGTAAGGACAATGCCGGCGAGGTTGACGACGACGACGAGGAACCACGAGGCGTATCGCAATACGAGCTGCGTATTCTTTGCGAGTCGCAAGTAGAAGATCAATATGCTGGTTTTGGCAGCCATCAATGCGGGGTTCTAATCGTGTTAGTATTGTTTGCAGAGGCGGGCGAGCTGCAGGTTGCGGGTTGCGTGTTGGTGTTGGCTGCACATACGTATAAGATGGAGAAGACGTATTCGCAACGGCGAAGTCTCGGCAGGAAGCGATCTTCAATATCCGCGTCATATTTCCCCAGCCCATTAAACGTACCCAGGGCAACAGTAAAGGAGAGAAAGAAGGCGAGGGGCCAAGCAAGCATCATGACTGTGTCGCCCCATGTTATCTTCTTGACGATGAAGAATCGGCAGACCATGCGCGCAAAGACAAAGACGGAGGCAAGGACTAGCGTGATGACGGTGACAGCAAACACCGCCGGGCCGCGATTGGGCACATGCCTGGCGGCAGTGATGGTGTCGTCCATGGCGATGCGCACGACATGCGGACGGCGCGCAAGGGTATGGTAGGTCAGCGTGTACGCGGGCGAGGGTCAGCGCCGGGGTGGTGGGAAGCCGGAAGCCGTGATGGTGTGTTTGCGGGAAGGGCAGGCGGCGAATCGGTAGCAGAGCAGGGCGCGAGAGGCCATGGCCACGAATTGGGTCTCGACTGACGAGTTCAGCACACGGGCGCACTCGCAGACACGACGGGGGAGCGATTAGGAGACGGAGGGAAGCAAATTTCGGCTTGGCGGGAACAGCGCTGGTTATGTGCGCGACCCACGGCAGGGCAGACGGGCAGACGGGCAGACGGGGAGGCGGTGATGGAGGTGGCGTATTGTCGTGGAGACGCAACGAGGCAAGCCTTGTTGCCCGGCTCGTTGAGTTGACGCTTGTTCGCCTTGAGAAACGGGGGGCGGCCACGACTCGTGACGGGTGCAAGCAAGGGGCAAGGCTGGAGCAGAAAGGCACCGCGATTGTTACTGCTTTGTCTGGGCGAGGGAGGAGAGGCGGCGCGGGGAAGCAGCGGAGCCTTCGCTGCAAAGGTGGCCTGGACCAACAGCCCGCCGCTACAAAAGTGCATGACAAGTCATTCATGTCACTCGCCCGCGAGACATGATTCGCTGAACAGGACAGAGAGTAGATCACTCCACCACGCCGAGGCTCGAGCCCATTCGTCAAGTCGACAAAATGACAGGTGCTGAGCGGTACCCGGAACCGGCAAGCGAAAGCGAAAGCTCGGAGGGCGCTACCAGGCCGAACCATCTCAGGCGGGCAATGATGCACACACTGTTCCGGGTAGTTCGTACCAGTCGGATGTATTAGTTGCATGTCGTCACTGCAGAGCATTAACTTAGTGTGATGCGCAATTGGGTTGGGCTGGGGGAAGGGAGGGGGGCAAGTTGGGTTCCATCGCTGCACTTCCATTAAAGTCCCTCGTGTAGATGGGCAGAGGGGCGGGCGTGGAAGAAACCTCTTTGGACAATTGGGGCCTGGGGGGGGCATTATTGGCAATTCACGCAAAGTCGCAAAGTCGAGTATTGCCAACATACCCCCCCTCTCATCCATCTTCCTCGTTCAGGCCGTTTCTGCCGCACCTGATTACTCCATGCTATTACCCCGTACCGGGTGCCTCCTTTCCCCGTACTGGGTACCAATGACACCTCCCTACCAAGCGCTGCTGGTACTGGGTTGGGCTGTCGGCTCTCATAACATTCCTCTGAGGGCGCGCGCTGTAATTCACTACTATATCGCGCCTGTAGGCATGTCGCTCCAGCATTCCCTAAAGAGGGAAATGCAATTGAGGCTTTTCCGCGCCTCAGCCATTGCCTGAGAGGCAGGCAAAGGCATGCAAGGACACATTCATGCTTCATGTTCTGAGGAGACAAAACCAGGCATACCCCATTCCTCGCCTTCAAATACAACCAGAGTCGTCGTCCGCGGAGCCCTTTATCACTTGCAGGCTTAAGACGCTGTCCTACACAGCCGGCTAGGCCGATTTTTGCGACCAGCACCCCGAATGAGCCATTTCTCACCCAGCGTCAAGGGCAGCTGGGGATCGTTCATTTTTAACGCGCAGCGGGCGGTTCTGATTCAAAAGATGGACGAGGATTAACCTGTTCGCTATGTAGTTCAGATAAGAGACATTCGGTGGTGCTCAGAAACTGGTCACTGTGTGACCGTTGCTACGAGTTGTGGAACGGGCGGGAGTGGGCTGGAGCGCGAATTGTGCAGTGGTTGCGGTCGACGTGTCATGGGCATTATATGGTAGGCAAGACCATAGGCATCAAACAAGATGCAACAGCTGGGAGAAGCACGAGCAAGACTTGTGAGGTAAACTGATGCATCCATTTAGAAAAACGCTTTACAAAAAGGAAGAACAAAAAGCAAGCGGGGCCGAAGCCAGGCGACATGCCCAGTATGAGAATCGAACTCATGATCTTCTCATTTCACCGTATCAATACTAGTGAGACGCTATACCACTTAGCCAACCGGGCATTACATGCTTATTAATTTGGGCTGGCTTATTTATCATTATGAGTTCAGAAAATCTCCAGAGCCACCAGCATCACGCGCTGTACAGCCATCCGTCCTAGGAGTTTCCCCCGTTTCCCCTACAGCCAAAACCGCCCTCCTCATAGACAACAGTACATCGCTGAACTCTTGACCGGTGGCTGTTCCTTCTCTAGTCTATCCGGTTGGTGTGTTGTGTTTCTCCGGTGCTGCAAATTCCACCAATAGAATCCTCGGCGAGGCCGACACCAGGTCGGCGCGCCACCCCCCCTTCTATCGCATTTCTGGAATCTGATAGATGCTACTCACACTCTATTGTCTGTTGAAAATGGCCAAGTTAACTCGGTGGATTTATCATCGCCGTAAGCCCACAATGCCATCCTTGCTGTTTTCAACGGTGGTGCATGGTGGGAGGGGGTGTGCCTGCAAGAGGATGCAGCCACTTACACTTTTGCTTTGACAGCCTTGGGAAGTCGCTCCAGGAGGTGACATCGCGTCTTCTTGGGATGACGTTCAGATCCATTACAGCTTGCGTCTATTGCTTAAGAAATGCGAACCATAGGGCGTGCGCTCGGTGAAGCTGTGGTCCGTGTTGCGCACTGATCGAAGTTGGGGCGACGATGCTGGCCGGCTGTGGGTGAAGCATGCTTACCAGAGACCACGATATTAGGCCTACTTTGATAGATCGATAGACGATTAGGTGCGTTGTCGGAGAGGCTGCCGCTACTTCGTAATAACACGGCGTCTCACGGAATTACTTCCACACACGCCTCGCAGCATGTCATTCGGTGCTGCACGGTGGCAATTCCCCCAAGCATGATCCGGGCTATGCGGGAGGCCGGAATGAATCACACCTCACCACAGACTCTACTTACAATCACTTCACTCGTGTTATTTTTCATACATCTTCATAGATTACACAGCCTAGAGCTCCATAACCACAGCGTCCCCTGGGCTCTGCCAGTATGAGCTGAGACCGGACCCCACCTTTAGCATCCGTTCCGATCTTCAACCTCAACTCTGACATTGTTCCCATTTAACTTCACGTTTCACTATCCGCGCCAATTGAGTCCAGTTGACTACCTGGAAAATGTGCAGCACGTGGGCTAGTAATAAGGCACGGTCGGAGGAGCGTTCCGCGCTTCTGGGTGGTGCAGAGCAGATTCCCGGCGTCTGCGAAACCCCCCGCGGCGGCCAGGGGGACGACCGGCCCAACATTCCCGTCACAGTCCGGAGAGGCATCTCCATTTGCCTCAGCCTCGGCATCCTAGTGCTCCTCCAAGGTAACCGAGAGCTCCCACTTCTCCTCCTGATTGCGAGCCGCTAACACCCCCTGCTCCTCGCTCCGCCAGCGACGAACATGTCCGGCATGACCATGATCCAGGGCAAGGTCGCGGACGACATTGACGCGCATGCCGCCGCCTCGTGGTTCACTGCGGCGTACCTAATTCCGCTATCGTCCTTTGCGTCCGTTGCTGGGAGGCTGGCCACCATCTTCTCGCCGCGCAGTCTGGTGCTCCCCGTGGGCGCGCTGTTCGCAGCGGGCGCGCTCGTCACCTCGCGGGCTACTACGTTTGCCGGGCTCGTGCTGGGGCGAGCCCTCGCTGGTACTGGAGGCGCGGGCGTCCTCGGCTTCTGCGTTATCTTCGTGCTTGAACTAACGACAAGGCGTCGCCGCGGACTGTTCGTCGCACTAGTTAACTCGGGCTTCACCGTGGGTGTTGCGTTCGGTGCCGTTCTATATGGTGCGCTGCTGCCTGTTATGGGATGGGTGAGTCATCCTGTCTCGTCTGGCTCCTGAGGTGAGCTAACTGTCTTTTTGTGTGAACAGCGTCCTATATTCACGTGGCAGATTCCTGTATCGCTCATTGGAGGCTTTGCTTCTTTCCTCAGCCTGCCCAATACCATGAAGCCCGGGGGCGGGGATCTCCTTCATAAACCTGGAGCTACCAAGGAAAAGCTGGCGCGAATCGACTACCTTGGGGCATTCTTACTGGCCAGTACTGCCCCTTCCAGGTGTTCGTGTTCGCTAATTCTGACCGACGCGCAGAGCTTCACAGTCGTAGTTTTTCTCTACAGCTTAGCCGCGGATATCCACCCTCTCAGTCTTGGCTTGTCTCTCGTCTCCCTCGCCGCCTTCTTATTTGTCGAGTACCGTGTCGTAGCCGACCCCATCATTCCGCTACAGATCCTTTCATCACGCGGCGTGCTTCTCTCGTGCCTCGCGCAGCTCGGGCTCATGACGGCACGCTGGACGCTGCTCTTCTACACGCCGGTCTTCATGCTCGCCGTCCGCGGCGCAGTGCCCGCAAGCGCCGGCTCTATCCTCATCCCTACTAACGCGGGCTTCGGCATCGGCGGCTTTCTCGCTGGTGCCCTGCATATCCGGCGCGCGGGCTCTTTTTGGCTGCCCACCGTAATCGTCACGGCCATCTTTGGGTTCAGCCTATTCCTCATGGGCCTCATCACGACACCGACCACGTCCATGACCCTGTTCGTGGCCGTCGTGTTCCTCAATGGCCTTGCGACAGGCGCGGCGCTCAACTACAGCCTGGCGCACGTACTGTACCTATCGAGCAAGGACACCGAGTACGTTAGCACAAGTCTGCTTGGTACCTTCCGCGGGTTCGGCGGCAGCTTTGGCACATCCATTGGCGGCGGCATTTTCTTTCGCTTCCTGCGGCAATCCCTGACAGTGGGCTTTTTAGAGCTTGATGGCCGCCATGGACGCGAGGGTGGCTTGACGCCGGAGTACGCGCGCCTTGTCACTAGACTGCTAGGTGCTCCGAGCCTTATCTTCTCAGGGGAGCTAAACGCCAAGGAGCAGCTGGTCGCTATCAATGGGTATAGTGGTGCTATTGGGGACGTGTGGCGCGCTGCCGCGTTGCTTTCTGTAGTGGTTGTTGGTGTTCAAGCAGCTTCAGGCTGGAAAGCACCGGAAGAACGCAACTTGAGATATGACACAGAGGAGGAGGATCGGGCCCATACAGCGCTTTTGGAGAATCAAGGTGTCGGGGAGGCTTAGCACTTCGTCGGTTATAAATCGCTTTTACGCGCATCGGTGTCTGCATGTTTCCATCTTTGATTGGTTGTGTTAATCATAATCTTGAATACTATACACGCGATAGCTTGAGTCGTAATATATGAAACCAACGGAATAGCCATCATCTCATCAAAAATCCTCACGTTACCTCTTTCCATTAATTAAATTCCGTCCACAGAACAATTCTCCAGTATAAATGCCCACACTGTCCCAAAGCATGTGACATTACCGTGTCTCGACGCCAGCTCCGGCGAGGAAGAAATCCAGTTCCCCGGTTCCATTGTTGAAACGTTGCTCGTTTTCGGCGAGCTGCTCCAACAGCGTTAAAAACGGATCTTTTTCGTCTCCTTGGGTCCCGGTGCTACCTGTGTTACTCTTCGTGCTCGGACTCGGTACAGTAGTGCCCGTCTGATTTCTATGCTGGCTATTGGCGTCCACCCCGTGCCATGCGGCTTGGCTGCCATAACCAGTGGTGGGAATGGTGCCGAACATGGGATCATATGACAGCATGCCAGGCCCCATGATTATCTGACTACCAGACGTTCCCAGTGAGGCACTGTAGTTGTATGTTGGGCTGTATGACAGCGGGTTCATACTCGTCGACGTCGCCATCAGCGCCGGCGAGAAAGAGTATCCGCTCATTCCTGTTGTGCGGGTCCCAGAAGTGTTTATTGATTGTCCGTCCATTGTGCTATGGATAGCTTTTCTGTGGTGTCCTTGGCCTTGAGGTGCATGAAGCTGTCCAGTACCTAGCGTGTTAAGGTCGGTTGTCTGTCCAGAGTGGGCAGACAAGGTCCGATTATGATATGATGGAGCGCCATGTGTAGTAGAATTCGGGGATGGTTGAATCATTTCTGCGCGGCTATGACTTGATGTTTCGGTATTCTTGCGCTTCAGACCCGACTGTTGTGCAATGCCACGCAACACTTGAGCAGCATTCGAATCGGCCATGAATGCTGTTGGAACATCTTTCAAGGCAAAACTCGTGCCATCCATTCGGCGTCCATTCATGTCTGATCCTCCGACATCGGAGTATCTGTCAAAATAGTTCTCGAGTTGGAAACCTGGTGTATATCTGATCGAGTTGGAAGCTAGAGCCTTGACTAGTTCCTCATGCATGATACAAACCTCCTGTAGATTTTCCCGATGCTGTTCAACATCTGCCCAGATGTATCGTAGTTCGGCCAACATTTCCTTTGTTTTCACCAAGAGATCCAAAGAAGGTAGAAAGACGGACATGTCACCGTTGATGGGTGACTTCGTGTAGTGGGTTCCATGTACATGGACGGTTGCTGCGGTAAAGATGCAATAGCCCGTAACACCCGGGATTTGAATGCGCCCAGTCTGCCTAGCAAGTTCTGCAAGTTCTGTAATGGCATTGGCGTGTAAAAAGCACATGGTAGTCGCCTCAATTTGCCAGGATTGGTGTTGGCCGTTGCCAGAAAGCTCGGCAAGGTCAATGGGAAGGAACGGACGGTATATCAGGCAGTAGATGAGATGGTAGAGCATCTTGCTCATGAATAGGACAGTGGCATCAGACTGGCCAAAGAGAGACTCGATCGTAGCGAAGGCGTTGTTCGTTCCAGAGGCCCATGTATCTAGGTCTTGTCGAATCTTAGATAGATTTGAAAGCGAGTGCCAAGGAAAGTGCGAATCACCCTTCACGCCGCCTGCCGCGAGGTATTTGCTTGTAATGCCGAGGATGCGACAGATGTCAATAAACATGCCGCTGCTCCCCTGGGATTTCTTTCCACTGCCCTGAAAATACTGGAGGTTAGATCCGCAGTCGAAAAACTCCCCCTCCGTTGGTGCTGAGGAACGCTTGTCTGGCCATGAGGGAAGGCGAAGAATAATAAAATCGTCACTTATGAGGCTCGGTCGTTTTGAACCACATGATAGTAGTCTATCAAGCTGATAGCAAGTCCAAAACAGTCTCCGCCTCATTTCACGCTCCGTTTGCGTAATTTGGGCTTGGACATCCATTTCCCTGTGTAGCTCAAGACCAAGCGCCATGGCGATGGCATTTGATAACGCGATATACGCCTTGGCTCCCTTGCCCGCCATAATGAAGGTTAGACAGACCAAGAGTAGTGCTTGTGTCGCTTCTACGGATAATTCGTCGACGTCAATGGCTCGGCGCGCACGAAGAGCCAAATCCAGGCTCATTTGAGCGGCTGCCAAGTGGCCGTTAGGATGAGTAGAGAGCCTAGTCCTGTCAGTAAAAGATGCAGCGGTAATGACTGAGGTAGCGTACTTGGCCACTGCTGCGCACATAGCGTCGAGGAGATATTGCGGCAGCTGTTTAAGTTGCATTCGCTGACGGACCGTAGACTCGTCCACGATAAAGTAGGGTCTGCCATGCGCTATCGCGAAGTACGCGTTGATGAGAGTTTCAGTTGATATCGCCGCATTTGCAGTAGTCAGTTGATCTCTGCGAACTTGAATTAGTATAAATCGCACTGGATAGTGAGAAGTGGCCACGCTTACGCAGATGGCGGTCGCGATGTTACAAACTTCGGTTCGGAACTTCCAGAAGGAGAGTGTTCAGATGCGCTTGCAATGCGTTTCTGTGGTGGCTCGGAGGCTTCGGACGGGCCCGCTTCTTCGGGTTCGGCACTCTGAGCTTCTGACGACTCCGGGGCCGTGTCCGTACCGTCTTCTGCATTCTTCTCCTTGAGCTTGGCCTCCAAGCCGTCGACTCGCTTGAGAAGTGCCTCTAATACATCGGTTTTTGGTCCTCGCTTCTTCGGTACGGCATCTACAGAGCGAATAGGTTAGTACTTTCGGCGGATTGTTGATAACATGGACTAGTTGACTTGCCATATACACAAGGACACTGGAAGAGCTGGCATGCTTCGCAGGACGGCCGCAGTCTGTTGCACTTGATCTAGAGGCGCCACAATGTTAGGAACGAAACCTGTGTCGGCGCATCGCATAAGTGCGGGTATGGCCTCACCTTTCTCTTGCGACACGATTTGCAGTTCATTGACTCGCGCGGTTCATTCGGCTGGCGGCGAGGAGGTAATCTCTCGATACCAACTTGAGGCCGCGGAATGGCGACCCTGTTCGGCCCAGGGAACTGCGAGTCGGTCATTGGATCGGCAACAGAGGGCATCCGAGTCCAGAGGTGCGGAGGTCAGGGGAAGAGTTAGAGCTGATCGACGCAGCAGTTGAAGCGCAAGTCTGGTGCCAAATATGGTGTCGAAAGTGGCATGCGGACTAGGCAATTGCGGAACAAGGAACAAGGCCAGAAGGCTTCCGAAACAAAGGCTGTCTATCACGATTGGAGGCGACCGGCGTCGTCGGTGATGGCGGATCTCCCCCTCTTGTCCCTCTACGGCATGGCCGCGTTTGCAGGGCCCTCGCTAGGTAGATGGCACGAGGTGAATCCCGCGGCAAGCCCACGTTGAGATCGAGTCGGTCGTGGCTGAACAGTGGCCGGGAACCGGGCTGTAGAGATTGCCAGAAGACAGAATTGAGACGGAAAGCTGGCGGCAAGCAGGCGGAGGTAGGCTAAAAGTACAAGACAACAGCGACGGGACCGGGTCAAGTCGAGAAACCAGCAAGCTGCCAGAGGAGCCGGCACACCACGTCGTCGCCTCATCAGCCAGGGCGATGAATTGGGAGGGAGGGGGCGTGGATATGGAGAGGGGAGGTACTGTACCAGTAGGTAGGTTAGTACCTCCTGTGCAGGCAGGCCCTATGCCGACAGTCGACAGAGGTACAGAGAGACATTCTGCAGGTGGTGTGGGCCAACAGAGACAAGGTGCCGCTGGGCTTGTGGTAGTCAAGGCACCCTCTAACTGACTGTGTCCTAGCACTGCGCCCCCCACTTGATGTGGAATAAATGGAATACCTAACTAGGAGGCACTACTCTCAAGTTTTCGGGGCTGGCGAGTTGCGGAGATCCAGAGACAACTCGGGTTGGCCGTGTCATTCACTTGTTCCGGATGCTTGAACGCATATCAAGGTACTTTCGCGGAGAAGGCAGTACTTGTGTACCACCAGCACACCACCGCACATAGCAGCTCTAGAATCAGCCTTTTCAACGTCATGTATTCTACTGCCTGGCCGTTATATAACCCACTTCTGCATAGCACGGATAGTCGGGGATGGGGGTCATCCGCCATATCCCCCTAAAATCCCCAGTCCACCACGATCCAACATTGTACGGGCTGGAGCTACATAGGATGGATCGAGTCCTTACCTTAGAACGGGCTAGCCAAAGCTTCAAGGTAAACATTGACGCCCTCTGACCGCGTGTGGAGAGACCGGGGCTGTCCGGAGGTCATCGACAAGGAGCTGGTACTTACGTAGCTCGCCAGCAACAACTGAAGCCCCTGCCAGGACCAGATACCTACTTCCACTGGATGGATCGCTTCTCATGTATTTGCTCCTTTCAGCAAGTCTCCGCTTCTTGCAGTACTGCATTCGAGGACGCTCTCTCCGCAAATCGAGCGCATGGCTTTCTCAATCCTAGCGCTGCTGCGGTGCCAATGCCACTGACTAACTAAATTGCCCCCCAAAGCCACAACCTTCGTAGCCCGTCGACAGTGGGTTGGGGATCTATTTCGATTCAGGAGTGTTAGCGGAGTCTGCCACAATACATAGACCTGCATCATTAGCGGCATAGCCACTCTACATGGCATTAGAAAGACGGCCTGTCTGTCGTGATGGCAAGTTCTCAGTACACAACCTCCTGCCAGCCGATTACCAATATCCGTTTTTATTCACCTCTCTCTTACGCCCTCTGTAACGATGTGCACGGTGTGCGCACCAGCGTAGGGGAGACACTGGAGCGAACAAGTTCCGACGCCGCAATTGCCATGCGCAGTTGCGGTACTCCTGCGAGGGATCAGAAATACGCCATAAGCAGGAATAAAGTGTGTGGAATCGGCTAATTTAACGCTCGTCGGCGACAGCAGATCTGGAGTGCAGCGAACGATGGGTGTCGAGAACTGGCCAGCCTCGTACCCATTTCCGGAGTCTGGCCAGCATCAGTTCTAGGCACACCCAAGAGCGTCAGCAGGCTGCCACCACACAGACCCCACGTCTGGAAAGACATGGATCAGTCTACTGAAAATGCTCGCCATCATGTCTAATTCTGGCATCAACTCTCGGTACCGATCCACTAGAGTGCGTCCGCAGCGCAGCCACATACTTTGCCCTCGCTCAGCAAAGTCGACATGGCTCATACACGGGTTCGTCAGGACGTGTGTTCTTGGTAATCTGATGGTAAGCATCCTACTTGCGTAAAGCCACAGGCTGTCTGTCATCAAAATCGCCCAGGCGGCGGCGCCTTAGATGCTGAGCGTCGCCTGCGGATGTATGACCAGCGCATGACAATTGCCCCAACAAACCCGGTCCCGCCCCCAAGACTTGTAGATTCCCGTCCCGCGCCCAAGATAAACTTTAGTTGTCACATCGATGCCTCTTGGGGAGTCGTTGGGACACGACGATGATCTCGTTTCGGAATCGACCAGGCAGATTTCAAGGAACCGAGGATACACTGTATACACCTCCACCTAGGGATATTCTCGCCGGCCAGTTGCTTCGGTGATTCAAGTTGCGCCGTGCCGGCTACCCAGCAAATGGGCGATTTCTTGTGTGCGGCTAGCCCTGCGCCTTGGGGCCAGGCTTCGGCTGTCGTTGGTGTGGAGGGAGCCACCTCGCCCCAGTGTGTCATGCTTTTGCTGTCAATGCAGGAATCTTTCTTTATAATACATCACATAAATATACAGTAGTGCACCCCTCAATATGTCGCCTTTCACGGTTGCTAGATAAAACGCCGCCCCCGCTCATGCAATTCACTGCGCACCATCCGAAGGCGCCTCATCATAATTGCCGGCTGAGGGTCTCACCACCTGAGCTAGCTACCTGTGGCTCACGATGCGACTCTATCCTCTTTTTGTGGCCCTCTCAGTCGCCCGTTTTGATGCATTTTGATGCCGCTCCCCCCTTTTCCTCGCTCCATGTATGTGGCTTTCTATGCCAGTCCGCTTCCAACACCCATGCAGGTCCTTGCCGCAGCGAACAAACGAACGAACGAGCGGCTTTATTTTCGTCGCACTATGCGTGCGCGGCGATCGCCCCCGGACGAGGCAGTCAGCTAGCCCACCACGTAGAGGTGTGAGAGCATTCCTTCTTGGCCTCGCCGGAGATCTCTCCCACACTCAACGCCAAGTATGGGGATGCGTCGGCCACGTTTCGGCCAGTTACGCAACCAACCGTGAGCGTGCATCGATCCCTTAGCAGCACGCTGAAAAGTGGGAGCTCTGCGGCACTTTCACCTGGCGCACCACTCGCCCAGTGGATTGGTCCTGGGGTCTCGTATGTCCGTTTTGGCAATTTCAGGAGCCTCGTCCTTCCCTCTGCGTTGGTCACTGAGCGTCCGTAGCAGGTCAACCGTCCAGAGAGCGCAGTGCGAAACTGGTAGGGATTCGTGTGCTGTTGCTACCACGATTGGTGGAGAGAGAAGACTGGCAGGGCAGTGGTGGCTCAGCATGTACATGAATTCACGTATCAAGCAATCATCTTGCTGGTCTCCTAGCCTCCATACCACTGGCCGTCCTCCTATTTACATCCAACCCTAGACAGGTGCACATTCGCAGTGTGCCCATGCAGTGTGCCCTGGAGAATGCTAGTACGCAGGGCTTAGCTCCGAGACTCAATGAAACTTGGTGCCACGCGGAATATTCCATGGCGGCCCAAGTGGCAGTCAACAAGCCTCCATTGCCTGACCCCCCTCATGGGTACACTCCATATCCATCAGCACTATGTACTCTGGGCGGCGGGACAAACTGCCGCCACAGTTGTCGCCTTGGTTCTTGGTCTAGCATTGGCACCGAGAAACATGACATTCATGATAAACAATAATGCGTGCCTAACGTAGGGGAACATACTGCCAGCTGCCAGGCACCTTCAGTTTGCTTGCGCAGCCATTCGTGAAATCATTGCTGTCAACCAGAGAACCAGGTCCGGTCGTTCATGCCGAACATCGAACATCACCGCGCCCCCGCTTTACTATGTCCTTTATATAAGATCTCTATGTGATTAGATATGTCTGCGGCCGCAAGTATCCCCAACTCGGACACTTGGATGGTGGCAGATTGAAGCCTTAACGCCAGGGAAAAGAATGGTTCTCCTTACGTATGCCATTGCCAGAATTCTTCGTGTCCAGTGCACCGCTGCATTTTTGTCTCCGCTTGTTGGCTTTCAGAATACCCCCAACATCGCGAATCGCAGCCTAGTTGCCACTGGCCAGCCTCACAAAGCTGTAGGGCACATTCTGCCCCACGAGCAGGCGCATGCTCTCGACGGTCGTGAACGCTGCACTGTCTGCAGCCCCGTATGCCGCAAATCCGCTCTTGACCGCTATCTCGGCTGTTTCGATCGCCTGGCGGTCCGCGGCATGTGCCAAGTCCAGAAACACTTTCCTGCTGTTCGTCGATCGGGTACTCTGGACATTACCCGCAAACGCACGTAAAAGTAGTCTCACGATGCTGCTCTTGGCTGGGCCCAGGGCTGATGCCATAACAAAAGGGGCGGCGCTTTCATTCGCGCCAGATCGCGCACGCTGCAAGCTTTCGAGGCTGTTAAACTGTTCGATCGGCGGCGCGTTACGTGTTAGCGTCGAGGATGTTTTGAATCCCAGCGTGTAAATCTTGGAAATTTTCAGCGCCTTCATCGCAAAGATAACAGGTGCCGCATCTTCCGACGAAGATGCCAGTACCATGGCTGTGCGACCTGTGTATGCCGAGGGAGCGAGGTCTCTCGTCAATGCGCTAAGGATCCCTTTCCAACTTGCATTGTCGAATATCAAGGTTGTCATCTGGTTTGGGTTGGCCTGACTGGGAGCCACCGCAGCTTCGTTTTTCTGCCTCGGACTGGCGGGGACAGACGGAGGCCGGGAATTTGAGTGTGATGGTGAGCCTGCTCTCACCATGATTGTGTCAACTGTCCCAATCACCCGTGCAGCTTCGCTCATGATTGGCCCTTCGCCGTTGTTGGCCGTCGCAAGCATTGGATTATGCTTAATAATACCGTTGTATGAAAGACCTGGATCGAGATACGCTCCGCCGAAAGACATCTGGCCGCATAACATTTCCAGTCCCGCTGGGCTATTTGGCTGACGTTCAATAACGGCAAATTGATGGGGAAGGCCAAGTTCGTTGAAACACTTTTCGTAGAACGGTGCACGGTGTCCTTTAACACGGGATTCCACGCTAGTTATGCCATAAAATGCTCTTTTGGGGAGATGGCCCATGTGCGCGAGAGCAGAGTTGATCTCTGCGGCGCTCAACTGCCCCGGTGCAGCAATTAACGGCAACAACGGGTGTGTAATCGGGGTGAATGTTTTGTTAAGCGAACGAGAAAACTGCCCTACTTGGCCCATATTGACGGCAGAAAACGGCGGCGCCTGCGGATACTCAGCTCGCATCTTTGAGCGAAAGTATTCAAGTTCAAAGTTCTCCGTGTGATCGTTGATGATCGCAATCATCTTTATAATATCTGCGTAATCGATTGAACGTTTGAAAATTTCTTGTGCATAGGGCGACGGCCATTTGAAAGTTCCTGAAAAGTCGTGGAAAGCTGACATGATGCGTGAGTTGCCCTTCTTCTGCCAAAGATGTTGCCTGATTTCTTCGGGTAACCAAAGTTCGACATCGATATATTCTACCCCCCATTGAATAGCCCTGTACAGATATTCATGGTACAGTTCTGGTTTGTCCATGGGAAACCTGCCGTTCTCGTTCGTACAGCGCGTTGTGAATATGATGGGCAGTTCTGTCCGCTGGCGTAGCAGCATGACTTGCTCTCCAACGTATTTCAAGCTCGGAACAGGGGCGAACTCGCCACCTCCAATCGGCTCTTGTAGAAGATCAACACGCAGTTCAACAGCATCGGACCCCACTGTCAGGATGTCGAGGTTGGGCAAAGCAGCCCTAACGTCCGGGAACGTCGTGGATATGAACAGCGTTCTCGGCTTCGCCATTAGCTCGCTATGATGGTTAATTTGGCCGAGAATGAAAGCAGTGAATCGACAAAGGTCTCGACGCAGATCTGGGGTGTCGGAGTAAAGGAACTCATAATCGCAATGTTCTGAAAGATGCAGGTTCGGGGGCATGCCGAGGTTGACGAAGTGTGCGTTTATCGTAACCACCAGAGCAAGATCTCTGGACGCAATATTGCTCTGCGCAGTGTCTGCAGTGATACCAATGACCGAGTCTTGGTCAGCTGCCGTGACGTCGCTGAAGCTAGATTTTAATCTCGACGGTTTGCCGAGAACCTCAGCAAATAGGGATACAATTGGTTCTTGTCCGTTGCCATAGATCACCACAACGATGCGAGGGTCTCCTCCTTGAAGAGAATCGCCAAAGAAGCCACCGTCAATATCCAGCGGGCTCTGACTTGCGCGCTCGGAGTTTCTTCCATTGTCAACGTCCGTTCTAGACGACGTCGAATGGTCTTCAAAGGCAGCCGTCGGACCTGGGCTCGGCGAAGGGCTCGCTAGAAGCTGATGCACAGCAGCCATAATGCCGTGTTGGGTAACTCGGCAACGTCGACGTCAAGTGGTCTTGGTGTTGAATATCGCGGCGCCGATGGCTTATCAAAGGTCCGGTAGCCAGAGGGTTACAACTGTAAGCGTAGCATCCGGATGTTTTCGGGGGACCCCAGTTGAAGACAAAAAGTCACCCTTGAAGCGGCGCGTTCCAGATAGAGGTTGTTCCGAGGGACGAGTGAGATTTTGAGATAGCTACAAGAGCCCGTCTCGACGCACTATGGGAGCCGGTAGAGGCGATACACAGAACCACCCAACACGTGCTGCGTGACTCAGTTTCTAGTCAGCTGGGTGCGTGAGGCGTGGTGCTTGTGGTTTCCTGTAGTGATGCAAGGGGGACGACTTCTTCGCGGGGAGGTTTTGCCAGTTGCCGAAGGTCTCTCTGCCTGAAAAGGTATTGCGGGGTGCGCGCAGGGAAAAGGTCAAGGGCACGACAGGAAGTGGTAGGAGGGTCGAGCAGGTAAAGTACCGTAGAGGCGAGGATGCGCAAGAAAATATCCTGGGCGCCGGCAGCGAAGGAAAGGCAGGGCACTCAAGGCAGGGAGACGACGTGAGAAAGAAATCATTTGCTTCGATGGACTGACTGTGCTGGCTCTGGAGAATACCTAGTACCTCTTAGTGGGGTTGAGATTTGCATTGGGGCGCGGCGCCCTGGGTTGCGGCTTGTGGGAGGGCGAGGTACCTGCGTATAGTACCTCCTAGGTACCTACCTACCTGTACCTCCTGGTACTAGGGGCTACCTCCTTGCCTGTAACAGTTTCTTGTGTTAGTACCCTACCAGGTAGGCAGGTAGGTAGGTAGGTACCTCCTTCAACTTACTGCCTACAGGTAGAACTACTAACAGGTACTACCTACCTTCTAAGGCAAAAGAGCATGGAAACAGACCAGCAATGTGCCAGCGCCGCCACCAGCCACTTGTCGCTTTGCCCCCAGCCAAAAGCGCCCCACCTGGAGGACCCAATGTCCCCATTCATTCATTACCCGTACGTTCCATCACCGCTAAGGCCTTCCGCCGCAGAATGATTGTGTGATTCTCCGCCAATGACAAGCCGTGCAAAGACGGCCCTCAGATCTGTCAGTTGGCAGACCACAACATCTACCTACTAGGTGTAGACACGCCAACATCGCGGCCGAGATTGCGTGCGAGCAGTATGTTCGTCAATAAGCCTGGCTACTAGCAACAGTGCTGCCACGTCTGCCACGTCATGTCACCCAGCTTCCCCGCGCTGAGGCTCTCTATATCCATCTACGCAGCAACATTCTGCGTAGCTTCTTTTGGATTGCTGAGTCCCTCACCTATCCCCGGGGGCATTTATTGTTTCCACTAATGGAGGGTCTCTCTCCCCCTTGGATTGCAGCGTTTTCTTGTAATTAATGCGTCGACGTCAGACAAAGTCAGCACTCTCTCGGCCAGCAACCATCCCGAAGCACCGAGCTGAAATAAGACCCGTGACTAGCAGACTAGCTACCTACGCAGGCTTGCCTATCCTTCTCTCTTGGAATTGAATTGTTCGCACGCTTCTCTTATTTGGTATAATGAGCGGGTAACTACCTAAATCCGCAGCGGTATAGTGGCCCGCTCTGGTGACTATTGCGCTGCCATCGCCTTGGTGGCTTCGTCTTCGGCCCCGTGACGGAAGAATGTTACGGCATCTCATCCGATGAGGTGATTGGGTAACATTGGGGGTTATGTAGAGTACGTAGAATATTCGGGCAATCACTTTGGTGTAAGTTCATGGATAAATGCTGTGACCCGTGCGACAAGCCTTCGCTACAGTCATTTCTGGGATGCCGATAGATACCAGCGTGATTTGGGGACCGGCCATCACTGCAGTTCCGTTCTTCTATGTTCTCGTGCTAGCAAGCCCTGGTATTCACGCATTTGAGCGAGAATACATCCGGTTTCAGATTGTACTTCCTGAATGAACGGCCTGAGCACCGACGTTGAGTTATCGTTAGTTGTCTCTGTGCATGTATTGGTGCTCTTAGACATGTGGCACATCGTAGTATACCAGCGTTGTCAGAGGCGGTATCATAAGCCTACAACTCCTAGCTAGACTGGGGCTCGATAGACTGTGGTCTATATTCGATACTTATCGGCAGCGTAGCACCTAAGGACCCCATGGCTGAGCGGCGCTCTCGTGATTTGTGGGATTTAGATAGCCGATGTCCTAGTATACACGATAGCACCAGGGGCTATCCCTCGAGCAATACATGCTTCTGTGTCTTCTTTTTGCAAAGTGTGTATAGCAGGTGGGAGCAAACCAGTTTCTGCTGACCTCCGTCCCTAGTTGAATCTCAGTTGTGGGCGAAGTTTGCCGGCGGATGCAATGCCATCAATGGTTTGGTCAACGACGGCTAGTATTTTGTTCATGTTGCGTTTCTCTCGCTTTCCCTGTTGGAATCTCTCCTCTTTGGACTCGGGACTTTGCGCCATGTAGTCAACACTGGCGTTTCATAAGCAACCGTGCTATGGGCTGGGCTGACTTCCCCTCAGGCATTGGCTTATTCCCATCGCCCCCATGACACGGCATAGTATGCGTTGGCCGTGATTTCCGCGTGTATATACTCGCCTCTAACTTTATGCCTCTTCATTTGACATGCCTGCCCTTATCATTTGGCGGCTCACACTGGCCAAGGAAACCACCAGGTCAACCACCCTTACCCTGTATGCGCAGGTTCGAGGCAGCCACTGTCACGCGCAGAACACGCCCTGTGGGTGTTGTTTGACTTCACGTTGAAGACTTCTAATTCTGGCTATGTGCTCGCCTGTTCCGGGCTTTTCCACCGGATTCGGTGGACTCGACTTCGACGCCTCAAGTGTGTCTTCTTGCCTGGCTGACCATGGCGGGAGAAGCAGTAGCACTGACGGGTGAGGTTAGCCGCTGTGCAGCTCCAGCAGATGACCCACATTGGGCCAAGTCGGCCAATAAAACACGCGGATCTCAGCCCTGCATCGCCAAAAGTCGTGTCAACCCATCCCGCGCAGGCTTCGCGACTGCCGCCACTCGAAGCTAGAACCTGTCTCGTGAGAAACAAAACCACCCTCATTGCGTATAGACCGTGCAGTCAGAGTACCGATTCCCAATACAAACATACCCGGAAAAAATACCATGTCAGACGTCACAGAGCAAACGCGACCGGCAGAGGAGCCTGCTGCAGCCAACAGTGCTGTTGCGACCGAAACTACTCCAGTCGAGGCTCTCGCCGCCGATGGACCTGCGGCTGATGTGTTTTCAACTGAACAAGCTGAAGCTGGCGAAGAGGGTGAAAAATCCAAAAAGGTTACACTGGCTGATTTGTCTGCCAAGGGTAGCGCGCTGTACGCGCACAAGAGCTACGAGGAGGCAGCCGAAGTCTTCTCGCGCGCAAGTAATCTGCAGGCCGAGCTGAATGGCGAGCTTGCCCCCGAGAATGCTGAAATCCTATTTCATTACGGGCGCAGCCTGTTTCGAGTTGGCCAAAGCAAGAGCGACGTCCTGGGCGGCCACGCGGCTGGAGAAACCAAGAAGGCCGATGCAAACGGCAGTGCAGCACCCAAAGCCTCTTCATCGACGCCCACGACTCTGGGCGAGGGCACGAAGGAGAATCCCGCCCCAAATTCTGGGAAGAAAGACGTTGAGGCCAAGAAACGTCTGTTTCAATTCACGGGTGACGAGAATTTTGTCGACTCTGACGACTCGGGCGAAGAGGTATACCCTCCCCGAATACCAAAAGCCCGCGTGTTATTAACCTTGATGTTGATAGGACGAGAATCAACGGGAAGAAGAAGAAGATGATCTAGCCACTGCGTTTGAAATTCTGGACCTCGCGCGCGTATGCTATGTGAAGCAGCTAGCTCAGATTCACCCAGCTGCCGACAGCGAAAAGGGCAAGGAGACACCAGGTGATCTGTCCCCTGCCGAGCGCCATATTAAGGAACGCCTCGCCGATACGCACGATATCCTTGCTGAAATCTCACTGGAAAACGAACGGTATGCATAAATCAACCTAAGTACTGCTGCAAAATGCCTGACATATGATAGCTATCCCAACGCTATCGAGGACGGCCGAATATCTCTCAATTACAAGCTCGAACTCTACCCCACGGAATCAGAAATCATTGCCGAAGCCCACTACAAGCTCTCTCTTGCGCTCGAATTTGCGTCTGTTACCAGCTCTGGTGATGACGGCGCCAACACTAAGCGGGAAGAGATTGACCAGGATATTCGGGATGAGGCTGTCAAAGAGATGGACCTTGCCATCAAGAGCTTCCGACTCAAGTTGCAGGGCAAAGAAGGCGAGATAACAGCATCCGCTTCTCCCACCGACAATGAACTCATCCGCAAGGATATAGCTGAGATGAAGGAGCTAATCAGCGACATGGAGCAAAGAGTAAGAGCCCCCCATGCACTCGCTTGAAGCTGTTGTACCGATGCTGATCTTGAAAAGCTCGTCGACCTCCGGAAAAACCCTGTCGACCCCCAGGAACTTCTAGGGGCTACTGAGGCTAATGTTCTTGGCGGCCTCTTTGGCGCCGTTCTCGGCGAGACCCCCGAGCAGACGCAAGCTCGTGTTGCCGAGGCCACTAGGGGTGCGGTCGACCTGACAAGCATGGTGCGCAAGAAGGCCAAGCCCGAGCCCGAGCCCGCTACCACCGCTGCCGTAGCCGAGTCCTCTACCAACGGCAAACGCAAGGCCGAAGACGAACCCGCTGAGACTGGCGACGAGTCCCCTAAGAAGGCCCGCGTCGAAGGAGAGGCCTAAAAGCTGCTAGGCAGTGTGGTAGTATCCGGACACGCGGATAGCGCGCGGACGAATGACGCCCACACGGGCGGGAAGCGCCTTGGTTTGCTTTGTTTGGGCTCACAATGTAGCATCGCCACACGGAGACCGGCGGGGGGGTTTGACTTAGGAGTTTGTGGCGTCTGGGCGGCTGAGATGGGTGGTTTTACGGGCATCCATCCGGCTGGATTTCTCTCCCATCTCAGAATTACATGACCAGTTTACTCTGCGTCATGATGTGCGTGATTATTACTGGGAGCCTCTCTGATATATTTCAAGTCAATGTACCAATTCACACAAACTTTCTTCCAACAGTGTATGTATGTACGGTGTTTGTATTTGCATGCGTAAAAAAATGACCTTGTAACCCGAACACCACCTATGATGAGAAACCCGCAACATGATTTCCGAAGCAGAAGCAAGTCCATAGTCTCTTTCTGTTCGCGGGTGCATGCATATCGACAACTATGATCCAACAAATCGTGTGGCCCGACAGCAACGGCTTCCGTATGCCGGGTAACATCATTGTGCGGAGCGGATGCAAGGAGGTTACCCCCCACCGGCCCCTACAGCTTGAAGCTGCCGCTGGACATGGTCTTGGCCACCCTGATCTTGTTGCCGTCGACATCGGTGATCTCGCCCTTACGGTTGATGACCTTGACGCCGCCCTTTTTGAGTTCAGCAATGGTCTGTGCCTTTTTGCTCGTGGCCGGGCGGGAGCCGCCGGCGCCGGCCTTGCGCACGCGCTCCTTGTGCTGTCGGCGGTGGCGAGCCTTGTCCACGCGGGACATCTCCTGCCGGGCCACTGGCAAGCCGCTCTTAGATACTACTTCACCCTTCGCGGCCGTGTCCGCGTCGGCCTTGTACACCTCTTGCGGGGCCATGCGGCTGCTCTCGCCGGCCACGCCCTGCGCTGTTGCCGGTTGCGCGTCCTCCATGGCGATGGTGGCCACGTCGGCCAACACGGAGATCGAGGCCGCCGTCGGTTTAGGTTTGTAGTGCCAGCTGCTGAGGGCGTCCAGCTTTGCGGATATCTCCTTCCACATGTTTTCCACTTCTTTTTCTTCGCGCTGCAGCTTCTCGTCGGACCGGCTGATATAGTTGTCCGGGTCGGCATTCTTAATGTGCTCTTCTTCGTAGATTTGGGCTAGGCTCTTGTCCGACTTGCTATCCATGACATCAACGAGGCCGCGGCGGGTCCCTGCGGGTAGGGTTTCGGTCTCGGGGCGACGCTTGAGAACCTCGTCGAACTCTTGAGAGAGAATGCGGCGTTTGATGAGCTCATCTATGCTCTCGCTTACTTCAGGTGTGATCACCGGCACAGGCTTGCCGACGTATTCAAAGTCAAGGTCTTGTTCGAGGAGCGAATTGGTTGGGCGATCCACTGCGTTCGCCTCACCGGACAAAGTCCATTCTCGCTTGGCGACGGAGGCGGCTTCGAGTTTTCGAATCTCTTCGGACAGTTTGGCTTGTCTGCGCTCGTGTGCTGATCGACGAGACTTCGGGTCGCCGGTGGAAGCATCAGAGAGGGCATCGTCGGATTCGTCAACTTCGGACTCGTCGTCAAACAGGTCACGGCGAACGTCAGCCATGGCCCGCTCTATGTCTTGCTCCGTAGGTCCGCGAGCTGTAAGAGATGATTTCCTTGGGTTGTTCACATCTCTCTTGCGTGGTGGGGGCGCGAAAAAGTCCTTGTAGAAAATACCATTGGCGTTGTTCTCAGCGTCTTCGAAGACATCGTCGAGCGCCGCTACCTCGTCGTCGCTATCGCCCTCCGGCGCATCCAACGACATATCGCCAAAGGTAGGGCCGTCATCTTCGTCCTCGTAACTATCTCCATCCGCCATATTGTCGTCCTCTGAATCTTTCTTCGTCCGTTTTGTCTTCAATGCCTTCGAATTCTGAGCCAGGGCGTTTGGGTCCGCCGTCCAGTCTACTTCTTCATCATCACTGGCCATGTCTGTGTGGGGGTCGCCACGGGTATCTTGCTCTTCGAACCATTGCGTTTGCTTGTTGAAATCTTCAAGGGAGAAAAAGCCATCGTTGAGGCCGTTGGGGTCCTCCACAAAGGATTCGCTATGCTCGTCGTCGAGTTCATCCGCCTCAGCTTCCATCGTATCCTCCGCCTCCGCCTCCTCTTTGAAACGCTTGTTAAACCCCTCTGTATCTCTATCAGAGCGCCGTTCGATATATTCGGCATCCTCTAGGTCTCCAGGTTCTTCGTCAAGCTCTTGACTAAAACCGAGTCCCTCTGCATCTTCACCCGCTTCGTCCTCATCGGTCGACTCTTCGCCCAGGTTTTTCACGTCGTCCTCTCCGGCCTCATCACATGTCGAAAGAAATATCTCATTCTTCCCATCCATCTCACTCAGAAGAGCTTCAGAAAACTGCAAGACGCCCGTAATAACGTTCTTGGCCTGCTGCCAGACCTGGTTTGTCTGGAAGCCGTCAACATAGATCTTTCGCACCTTCAGAATGCCCTCCTTTTCACCGCCGCGCTTTCTTTTCCTTGTTTCCTTTAGTCGACGCTGCTGCTCATCGCCGACATGTGTGGCGAAGCTCTCTAATGTGTCTCGCGCCAGATTGAGCGACACCGTGGTTAATTCAGTCGTCGGTTGTAGAAACGCATGCCGGTTTTCGGGCTGTAAGTTTTGCAACATGGCCATGGCAGCTCGGTTGGAAGAGGATGCGTCCGTTGCCATGTTTGGTCTTGCCGTTAATGTGTGCGACGTCGAGGTCAGTGAAGACGAAGTGTCGGCTGCCATGCTCTGTAAATATTGCGTGTAGAAAGCTTGGGTTGTGAAGCACAAATTTTTTTGGAGGTTGACAAGCCTCCCCACTATTAGTTGGCGCCACAAACAACGATAGGCTGCCACGCTCAATTGGCAGTCTCGCGCATTCAAACTATTAAAAATTTATACAAGAGGGTAAAACAATCCTGAATGGGATAAAAAGCTATATAGATATAGTATAAGGCTACACGCTGCAAATAGCCGGATGTTGGTTCCGCGCTGTACGCTGCCGTGTAAGTCAAACATCTAGTTGAGGAAGATCCAGAGAATGAACGCCGACCATGCCCAAACAAATACTACCGACTGCTTCAGATTAAAAAAAGCGTTACGCACACCTAGAAGCCTCTGCGGCTACCGGTACTCATTAAAGTGATCTTCTGTTTTTTCTTCTTCTTACTACCTCCCACCGAGCTGCCATTCTCAGGCCTGTCCCCTCTCTCCTGCTCTGCAATCTGGATAGCTTCCAGGTGTATAGAAAGCTCGGAATTGGAAAGGAGCTCACCTTCATTGAGCCACCCATCATCTCTAGGTTCGACACGAGTAGCTCCAATTTCTGGAGAGGTAGGGACTGCAACGGTGCCCCAAACCGTTCGCTCTCCAGTCGGGCTAGTCGACATGGATGCTAACGTGTTGAAGCCGAGGCGGTTTTCGGGCGGTGTAGTGCTCGACGCGCCATTCAGAGGCTGGAATTCCGACAGGTCCATGGGTGGCGGTCCGTCTTCATCCAAGCCTCGATACGGTATTAAAATACCCGCAGAACTGTGCAGAGCAGCAGCCCCAATTCGCTCTGCGTCGATCCGCTCACGTTCTTCTTGTGCAGCCTTATCCCTGTTGCGCTTGCGACGCTTGGCGATATCTGAAGCAAAGGTTGAAAGCGTCTCCTCCGGAACAATGTCAGTCCAGTCACACTCCAAGAAGCTAATGACGCATCCGCGAGGAAGGTGGCCTAAGTACTTGGCTCGCTTTCGCAGGGCGTCATCAACCACGTGGCCAGTCGAAATATGCTCCACGGTTGGCAGCAGCGAGGATGGGAACGAAGAAAAGGATCCGTACTTCGTCTTTAGGATACGGATGTCCAGAGGAGAAAGATACAGGTGCGGCGGAGTGCTGTAAAAGTAGAACTCCGCGTCTGACATTGGTTTTCCTGAGATTCTATTTGTCGCCGCCGTTGCCGCAGACACGTCGGTCAGGTCTTCGAGGCGCTCCTGCAATGATTCGACGGTTTTTATTGCACGCTGTGTCCACGCTCCATCGTGACCGAAGAGATCTTCGTCTTCTTTTTCTTGCTTTAATAGGGCGGCAATTTCCTCTTCATATTGCTCAATCATATATTCTCTTGTTCCTTTCATTATTCGGGCGTAGTCAAGAACAGTGGCAGCGAAATGCCAAGGCACATCATCGCTGGAATTGATGACTTCAGCACCGCCTTCCCTAGGTAGTGCCAGCGTGGAGTTCCCTTTTCGGGCCATGAGCCGAAGCACAACGTCGTCGCCGGGTCGTGGGAGGGTGCTCTCTTGTCCGGAGTAGAGGCGGACTGGTCGGACCTCCTGCATGTACACGCTATCTTCGCAAAGAGGACACTTCTTCCACTTCGCAAGTTTGCTAGACTTTGCTTCTTCCTCAGTCGCAGTCATAACCATGAAGCGAATCAGACATGGTAGGCAAAAGATGTGGCCACATCGTGCCATTCGGGGAGCCACGGGCTCGGACAGGCATATAGGGCACGAAGCAGTCTGGGATTCCGAGGAAGCAATCACCTGCAGAACGTTTGACCAGTCGATATGTACATCAGCATCGATAGCCTGACTTTTGTACGATACCCCCGGCCGGACGACGAAGCGATAATTGGCATGAACATATCGTGACTTGTCCACAGCATGATAGCCCGAGCCGAGCCCAAATGGAGGATGTCGACGATAGGGGCGTGGGCTAAAACTGTGATCTTGCATAGGACGTGGCGGTGTGTAGCTAAGCAAATGCGTGATCGAGGTCTGTCCTCGACGGCTGGAAGGATTGCGAACCGCTCGCATCTCCGCGAACGCGTCGTCCCTATCCAACGGAGAGTGGGCCTTACGGTCTCCCATTCCTGGGCGCCTCTGGGTTCTATGTTGCTTGCGGAATCCTTGCCCCTTTCGTGGCGTGACCTGCGATGCGGTGACCGAAGACGAGGACGGTCCTGGTCGACGCGAAACGTAGTCCGGAGCCGGTGCGGGGCGATCGGGGGCAGCTTGAGCGGGATAGTTGGAGGCGGCTGGGAGGGACTTGCCCGAGTTGGCGCTCAACAGATTCATGATAATGCGAACCAAGAGCTCAAGGACAAACGATGGGCTCAAGTTCGACGGGCAAGAAGCATCCGGTCTGTCGCTTGGCGTCGAGTTGCGGATATTTGCCACGGCTATGGAACGTTTCGGTGGCGGAGCGCGATTGCTATTTCGTTGAAGGGCAGCGGCGCGTTGTAGGAGTTATTTTCGGTGGTATAGACGATAGTTTCGATGGTGAGAGGTCTCATAACCATAGTTAGGACCAGAGCGATGGAGATCCGATGGGATCACGCAGGGACGAAGCCCGTGTCGAGCATCTCCAGGTTAGTAGGTTTGGTTCTGACTTGACTCACTTGGCGGGGCGGGCCAGAGAGGTTCATCACGTGCATTTCATCATCCCCCGGTTAGCACCGTCATGGTGCAAGGATTTATGACAGCAATTACTCGATGCTAAGTCGAAAGCGAATGGATTTTTTATTTACGCCTCGCGTTAAAGCACCTGACAGTTACTGAGAGTGGCAACGTCCGCAGATTTCTAGTCTGCGACGACACTTGACTTTATGGCTCTCTACGGGATACAATGCACAGTTGGCATGAAAAAATATCTAGTTAAGGCTTGCTAACATATCATGTATTACCTAGATATATGATACAAATTTGATACGAAATTTGATACTGCCGCATCTGTGGGGAATCATTTGACATAGGAATAATAAAGTAATCAACAATCCCAAGTAAACACATACAATCTCTCACACAATCCCAGTAAATGCGGGTTTTTTCACACCGGCATGCCTCTAGTTCTTGTCGGATAGCTTACCTTTAATCCTGCTGATGAAGGTGCTCAAACGGCTCTTCTTCTTCTCGACAGCGACTCCAGCTGCACCCGCTGCGCTCTGGGCTTTATCCGTAGCAGCGGCAAGGGCAGGCTTCAAGCTAGAACCGTTGGCGGCAGGTTCAGTAGCTGTAGCGGACTGATCAGCGGGCTTCGTTTCTGTACCCCGAGTCTCGGCGGCTTTGCGTTCGACAGGCTCGGAGATAGCTGGGGTCGTCTCGGCCGGCTCAGGGACATCTTGAGCGTGGGGAAAAGCGAGCGCTGCGTCCTCGTTATCAGCGGCCGGCGCAACAGCAACGTCGACAGGTTTGGTGGCGGTGCCCTGTGGAGCAGGAGTGAGAGTCACAGGCTCGGAGACCGTGACCTTGGTTTCGGTTAGCTTAGGCTCAGCCGGCTTGGAGACGGAGGTTCTATCCAGAGCCTCGGTGACGCATTTCTCAGCAGACTCAATCTGGTGAGGAGTGCTGGGAGGCACTGCATGGGCCGCGGCGGCGAGTGCAGGGGCTTTGATAGTCGCGGCAAGCTTGTCGGTTGTCTTTCCTGCAGTAACCTCGGTGGCGGGCTTCTCCAGCTCGACGGCCTCGGTTGCGAGAGCAGGCTTGACCTTCTGGAGAAGCTGTGATTCAACAACTTTCTTCTCCTCAACCGCAGAAGGGTTGGTAGTAGCCTCAGGGCTCTGGCCGGCCTTCTGGATAGACTCTTTAACCTCGGCGGGTACGCCCTTGCCGGCATCGAGCTGGCCGAGTAGTCCTTTGGCCCCAGCCGCGTCGGCGGCGGGAGCAGGTTTGACCTCCTCGAGGAGCTCGGATTCAACAGCTTTCTTCTTCTCAACCGCAGATGGGTTGGCGGCTGCCTCGGGGCTCTGGCTGGCATCCTGAATGGAGGCCTTGACTTCGGTGGGCACGGCCTTAGCATTGCCCTGCCAGCCAAGCAGCTCCTTGGCCTGTTCAGGAAGATTTTCCTTGGCGGCGTCGGGAAAGTTCCTGTGAATTGCTTCGGTGGCGGCAGATTTGGCTGCGTCTACGGTGGGAGCGACCTGCTCACTGACTTTGCTAGCCGCAGCAGTAGCACCAACAGCAACAGCAGCGGCGACGGCGGCAACACTTCCACCGACAGTAGCAGCTGTGGCAGCGGCGCTATGGCTGCCTTTTTGTTGTTCAGTTTCGTCGCTGTGGTCGTCATTTTCATTGTCGTCGGCGCTGCCGTTGCCGTTGCCATTAGCTGCAGCTGCAGCCTTCTTTTGCTTCTTCTTCTCGTTCTTTCTCTTGTTTTTCTTCTTCTTCTTGTCGTCAGTTCCGGAGGTAGACTCAGCAGTCTTGGGTTCCATAGGGACGTGACTAGCTAGCGCAGCGGTGGTAGCTCCGGGGGCAACCGTATTGATTGTTGCGTTCTGAGGCATCGGAAAGATTGATTCCGGAATGGTGTTGGGGCCCGCCGCAGGGACATCAGCCGGCTTGGGGATTCCGATAAGAGAATCACTCTTCTCGTATGAAGCTTGATCCAATTTAAGGTGCTTGTGAATGTCCCCAGCGGTGAGCTCCTGGGGAATCTTTTCGCCCGGTTTCAAATTGACGGGGTTTACTCCGGTCTCTGAGGCAGGCAGAGGGTTGATACCTACAAGCTTCTCCTTCTCAAGAGGTTGTTGGCTGGCCATTGTAACGGTGGTGGATCCTGGGGCGACGGTACTGATTGCGGCGGCGGAAATGGTCGAGGCAGCAATGATTTCGCGAGTAAGGAAGTTGTTGACGTTGCCCTCCTTGTCGGCTTCTTTGGGGGACGACTCGTTGATGGTCCAATTGTTGTCCACAACAAACTGCGCAATTCAAATGCGTTAATAAATTGTATTTAAAACAATGCGCAAATTTCCAATGCTCAAGGCCTCTTCCCAGTCATCACGTTGGGATCGTTGGGCGGATGTTCTGCTGCCGTGGACAGGAGGACTTTGACACCGCGCTGGGCGACTACCAATAGGTAAAATGGATGCACCACGCCTGAAGGTGATTGATGTACAACTTGTCTGGGTCGAGACGCGAATGGCGCAAGGTGGCATTAGAGGAGGCCTGGCCGGGCGGGGTGCTGGAAGCTTCGAGCTCGCGCCCGGGGCGAAAATATATCGACGGGGGGCGCGCGACGCAGTATTGGATCGATTGAGGCCGCAAATGTTGACTAACCTTGTAGTAGACCTTATCGGATGGGATTTCGAGGTTGACGGTCTTTTCGAAGATGGCGCCCTGCTTGTCAAGCTTGACACTCTTGGTCCAGTTGTCGAAGGTGCCGGTAACGTAAACTTCTTCCGCAGGGTGTTCCCTGGAGGAAGATGTGATAATTAGAGAAGAGGAACGACAGGATAAATGGTTAAGATTGTAAAAGAGATTGAAAAGTGAAAGCAGGCAGGGAGGATATCTCTGGTGTCGAGTTCTGCAAACGGAATGCGGTTGCCTGGGGGGAATTTGATGTCGCGGGCTGACGGGGGCAGGATGAGACGACTGGCAAAGCACGAGCACGGGCACGAGGTACAAGGGCGGCATTAAACTGGCGGTCCAAAAGGAACTTACCACTTGAAAGTGTAGCTGCCCATGGTGGATATTACAAAAAAAATTAATGGAGAATCGACGTTCTTTTCTTCCTCTGCAAGGGCTGGCTGGATGTGTGGAGGGATATGGAAGGGAAAAGAAAATGGCAGAGGTGTGATGAGGGTTTAGGAGAAAGGGCTGCGGGATTGAAAGGCGCGGTGGTGCTAGTACAAAGCTCGCAGTTTCGGGACCACCCAACATTAGAAATTGCGTGGCTGACGTCCTCGGATGTGATGGAGCATTGAGGCAGGATGTCCTTCCAGCTCGTGTTACTGGCGGCTTATCTTGAGCAGCCGTGGTGAAATGGAGGCTCCTTGGATGCAGGGGAAACATTGAGTGTAGGTAAGGTGAGCGCAGCACTGCACTGCACGTCAACTTGCCGGCTCGGGTAATGAAGCCGGTACTGGATCTTAATGCAGCGGTGTCGAGCATTGTCGTGGGGGTTTTACCATTGAGCAGGCGGGGAAATCTCCTACTGAAGTAGAGGAAAATACAGGTACAGGTACGAAGGTTTACCTACCTGGGGTCTACAGGTACTACCTAGTAAGGAACAATACAGGTACCTGTAGGGAGGTACAGATACCTGTACTACCTGTAGTAGGTACAGATACCTGTACTAAGCACCCACAAACAGTCCGCTTGAGGAACTGAAGAAGGAATCGAACCTTGTGGCGAAGCTGCGCTGCATGACTTGTTGCGGCGTGCAAGGTACCTTAGTACTAGAGTAGTGGGTGTTTTCTGGCACACGGATTCTCTACTGATATTTTTTTTTTGTTCGGCATGTACCCGACATGGATGGCCCCCATCGGGGATGTCAGAACAGGCCAAAAATATTGTAGACCCCCCTACGGCTGGACATGCCTACCTACCTACTAAGTAGTAGAAACATGTACCTGGTAGTAGAGAATCCGTGTCAGTTGCGCCATAACTCCGGAGAGCCTAGTTACCGGGTACAGCATTCGGCTAACTGGCACACAACGCCACGGGAATTTTTCAAGTGTTAGGGACCTGGCCGCAAACAGCGGGATGCACGGGGGAAGCGTGCAGGCTTTCCGCTTTGGGGGTGGCTTGGTTGAGGTGCTAAGAGGTAAGTAGGTTCCCACCGAGGGTACTAGGTTAGTACCTATTTGTTAGGTACCTCCATAGACCAGTACCTACTACGTAGGTACCTCGCTCGCTACCTTAGTACCTACCTATCTACCTACCCACCTAGGTAGTAAGTGTTACGAACCAGAATGCACGCAAGGTAGACCAGGGCGGCGGCCTAAGGAGCGACCAGGCGGGTACCTACAGGTCGCCTAATTAGGATACTAGGTCACGTAACTAGATCACCGTAGATTATAGTAAGCGTAGTAATCTAAAGTAGTATCTATAATAATAGATTACTTAAGATTACTAGTAATCTAAGTAATTTAAAGGAAATAGTAGAGAGATAGATAAGTACTTAAAAAGAAAGTATTTTAACTACTAGGTAGTTTAGATCTTTACTAATTAATCTAAGTAATAATCTTATTATTAAAAGTTTTACTTTTAATAATTAACTTATTTAACTACTTAATATACTACTTTATAATATTAAGCCTAACTTACTTTCTAAAAAGTAAATTAATTATAACTTAAATTTAAACTATTATTATATTTTAATTAGTCCTATTTAGTAAGTTACCTTTAAAAAGTTTAAGTAATTAACTTTTATAATATCTACTATAAGTAGAAATACTATTAATCTAAGCTAGAATCTAATATAAGTAAAGTAGTAAATTAAAGCTCTTACTACTTAGATCTAGGTTATATAAGTAAATAACTTAATAACCCTTATACTTTTTAAGTTTTTTAAACTTAACCTATTTAATAGAATTAAAGGGGATATATATATATTCTTAACTTAGGCTAAAGCCTACCTTTAAGTTAATATTATAATTTCTAACATTACTACTTAAATACTTTATATTATAAATCTTCTAACTAATAAGGTAATAAAATAGTAGGAGCTAACTTTTAGGGATTACTTTAATAATAAAACCCCTAAAAATAAAATTACTTAAATTTTTACTTACTATATAAATTTTAAAGAAGTCTTAACTATTATATTTAAAGATCTTAATAAAATCTAAACTACTATATATAAGCTTAAGACTTTAAAGTAAATTAGTTCTACTTAGTACTTTATATAAGTTCTAATAAATTACTATTAAGTTTAAATAAGATAATAAAAGTTAAATAGAACTC